>JALLAW010000423.1:0-13407 GCA_036939535.1 Cyclotella kingstonii | reverse complement strand
TGCTCTTCCGATCTCTTCTTTAAACTGGTACCTTTGATGGGCTCTCCATTAACAGAAATCTCGAAAAATGTGTGGCTCTGTGTAATCAGAGATTTTTTAGCACTTTATAAATAGATTTCTTCCATAAATGGAGACTTACATAAGCAAACAAAAATTTGTTGTTGTGGGGCCGAAAAGTGGTGCATGTCTTCAATGCAGACTTTTTGTACCAAGACCAAGCACCAGAAAAGTAATAGTACTACTATACTTTCTTTTTTATATCAACACTTGTTTCAATCTAGTTGATCTTTTAAACTATTGGTCATATATAAACAAACCTTATATATGTACCTACTAACTCTTTCAATGCGTTTTCCAATAAAAGTGGTCTGGGGCTGTATTTCTTGCTAGAAAAAAATATTCAAGAAGATACCAATGCATTTTTAAGCGTATATTACATTTTAATACATAAGTTACAGCAAAAGTTTGAAGGAATTTAAAATTTGGCCTTAAGATTAAAGAGCATTAGATAAGCTAATTGATGCACCAAGCACAAATGAAATCAGCAAGATATCGAGACAAGATAATTATGGTTAATACACTCCATATTTTACTATGTTGGGCAATATCATTTAAATTCTGCATAATTTTTGCAATGGTGTCTAAAATTTTTTTGATTTGCAGTGAGATACTGCCCAAAGAGCAATATCCAAAATTTCTAATTGTTCGCTGCTATCACATATCTGGGAGGATCATAATGTGTCAAGATTTTAAAATCATCATTGAACCTGAGAAGAAGCTGAAACAAATAGGGTTATAGTAAGAATATTATATATTTAAATCAGTACTATAAATAGCAGTATGTAGAAAAAAATATTAGAATGTCATTCAATTTGTCTCTATATTAAAATTACAATGTAGAGAAAAGCTTCTCTTTACAAATATTTACCATCAGAGAGATTGAATCTTTAAAATATATTATGTGAAAATGGGTGAGTGAAGAGGGGGAGAGTGCTCACTGGCAATCTCCCAAAATTTTCTCAAAACAGATTTACATAGGAATCGTCTGAGATTGGTGGACATACATAGAGGTAGCAAAAAGTTCTAAAACATTGAAAGACGGAGTAATAGGAGAAGTATCATGAGCTCGACATTGAAGCTGAGGGATTTTACCAAATTTAATAGTAGTGCTACTCTGGATTTAGTTAGATGACCACAAATTTTGAAACAGCTGCATTTTTCAATATTGGATGTAAAAGATATTGGGCTTCCCAATAGTGGTAGTCTCGTTTCCTATTTGTTAGTAGAAAAATGATTTTAGTTAAGATAACATTCCATTTTTCAGCCTAAATTTAGAAATACCTGAAATTAACGGCGAGGGTTGGAAGCAATTCAATTTTTCAAATAAGATTAAAGTGGATTAGATGAGCTTTCTTTCGCACGTGAAAGATTTTAAAGCAGCCAACGTTAGCTGAGATATGAATCAGAGGACACACTCCATTTTTAGCGATTTTGGGGCGGTATCATTTGAATTCTGTTGAATTCTGGCGAGGCAGTTCAAATTCTTGATGGGCAGGATACTACCATAAGATACAACTCACAAAAATTTAGAGCTCTCATTTCACGAAAGACCCAAAAACTGTCACCTCTGTCCCACAGCACATCATCGCCTACCACTACAGCACCATCCAGGTCACCAATTGCAGTGGCCACACCTCTGCCCGAAATGGTGGGCCGAACTTCAATCCACACCCAAACCTTTCCCAACTCGACTTTCCACGATATTATACTGGCTGAGGGGGCATGGTGATGCCTGGGAATTCTATCATGTTGTGTCTATCAGCAATAATGTGTATCTAACAAATATTATCTTGGCTCTAAAGCTATTTCTAGATGTACTATAAACTAATTATCATGAATTGAGGCGTTTAAATGTTTTAGCTATATTTGTAGTTGCTCTTTAGTTTTGTCGGAAATAGTACTGGGGTACTCATTGCCAGCCTATCGATTTTTGGTAAAGACGAAAAATCATGGTCGTACGTAGGAAGTGTCCATGGAAGACAGTCCTACATGGAGGTAGCGAATAATAGTCAACTAATAAAAGCCAGAGTAGTACACATTCCTTCCGTATGAGGAAAAACGAAAAGTGAAAACTGTCATACTATACAAGCTACGTATGCTATCTACCCCTTCCATGGAATCTTGCCTCTAACGAAGCGGGAAACATCACACAATGACTCAGTAAATTGTAATCGAATAACAATTACAATGTTTCAAAATTAATATGGGCCGTTTGGCGAATAAAAAACAAACAGCAGAGAGACGTTTGTCTGCAGCTGAAAAGGCTTCCCCAGACGAGAGATCTTTGGGATCGAACATTCGTCTGATGGATGCTTTTTAAGAGAAGAACATAGAGCCCGCTGTCCCGACAGAGAAAAATATTTATGACGAAATGTATGAGGAGAACACTTTTTCCCTCCGATCGATAACTCTCCCATCGCTAACGATGGTGCGGCTTATGCTGGTGTTCCTATGGAGCCAACTGAGGAGAAAGGGACGCACATTTCTTTGTTTGTCGAGGAGGAACAAATAGGCCTGCTTGTCAAACCCATTTTTACGAACAAGGACGCTGTAATGCTTGATGTCCGGAAGTTTAGTAGTGTTGAGATTCCTGCGATCCCTCTTGAACCAACCGCTTCAATTCGTCAACTGCCAGGGAGAAAGATTGCCTTTGAAGATGCCAAGCCGGTTGAAATCATTTATGAGAAAGATCTTGAGAGAGTATGCGTGGAGTTAAGTCGACGAGAGTGATAGAAAAGTTGGACGCAGAATTCCTCAGGGCTTTACACTGGATTCAGCAACATGTGACCAGGACGGCAAGGTTCTTCTTCGATGATGCTGACTTTCCAAGCATTACTAAGCGCTCAGAGATGGCCTCGATGTTGATTTTATATTAGAAGTACTTTCGGTTTATGTCCTACAACGCATTATATGACAACAAAAGAGTTCAAATGGAACCCCGGTAGTTTTATACTGGAAAGCAAAGGGTCCTAAGAAAACTCTATGGGAAAGATGATATGAGAGCACATCAGATAGCGGTATCCGTCAAGGCCTGCCAGTCTCTTCATATTGATCGGAACATGGTCCCCTAAAGTGTCCCAAACTATCAGCCTGCACATTATTGAAGAAAAAACTTGCTTGGTCCTATGGCGTCTAATGAAAGATTTTGGGAGCTTACTTCATTGTTCTTCAACTGACAAATTAAATTTTGCAGTCCTTTCTGGCTTTTCTCTTGGTATGCTCTACAGAGAGGGCATTCGTCTAGACAGGGCTTTCATCTTTCAGATAGACATATAGGATCTTCCTCGTTTAAATGGTTTATTAATGCTTGCCAACGGCAAACAAGCATGGAAGAATATCTGGGATGACATCGCACAGACGATTTTTGCTTCAACTAGTAGATTATCAAAGAAAAAGAGGCCTGCAAAAAACTAGTTGATCTTATGAAGTTTTTCAAACCTACATGGTCACGGTAAAGATTGGTGGATTGGACGCTCCAGATGTCGAAACTTAGATAAGGGTGATCTCTCACCTATGGGATGGGAGTAGGAAGGGTTCTACCACACTATCTGATCAGAAGATCTTTCGAAAAATGAAAGTAAATGATCTCCCTCTATGGATCTGTCTCGCTGACTCGACAACAGACGGATATATAGGCTTTTACTCAAAAGGAGAGGATGTCTTCACAGAGTAAATCACGCGTCTTATGCAATGCCTAGACGCCAATAAATACACGAGGATGGTCGATCATCGCTGCGTTGCAGAAGACTCAATTGAGTCGATTGGAGAAGCGTTTAATCATGATCAACTCCATCTTGTAGAAACAGCTAAATATACGTCAAAGGGATATGCATACGTTAAGGGAGGCAAAATGTTTTTACAGAAAATTGTGAATAAGAATTCCTTCGATTCGAGTATGTTCCACATTACGATGAGTCTTAACCCGATGCGGATGATCTCTTGGCGTCTAAGAAAATTGGCTTATCAAAAAATGCTAAGAAATAGAAGCTTCAGGCGTCAACATGGTCAGTGGGCTCTCGCGATTCAGTAATCACTACAAATAAAACAATGGAATCGGAGTCTGCGAAGTCATCAGGTTCGGATGGAAGAATGTGGACCTCTTCTGCTACACCTATAGATTAATAATAGGATCGGCTCTCTTGGTTGAGGACTCTTGTGATGCGTGCAGCATCATCTCCGCTTTCACAGATAAGTCAAACGATGACGATATGGAGGAGATTCTACCAATCATTCAAGCGACCTAGAGATTAGGATACGTCTTTAACTTTCGCCAACTTTTGGAATGGTAGTTTCAGAATAAATTAAAAGATTTATCTAACTATTAGGTTTTCCTAATGGACAACTTTGAAGAGATTCAATGTGGTTTGCCTGAGAACAATGACACATTCCCTAAGAGATTGTTGGAGACACTGTGGATTAAAGGTGGAGATTCGAAGGAATCAAAGTTACCATTTCTGCTCTTAGTTAAATCCAAAGCTGAACATTTCTTCACCACTGCCAGTGAGACCCAAGAGGACTCTTTGCAGGACCCCGTCCGTGTTGCGGACTTGGCTTTTGCATTTCCTCCTGGAGGCGTGGTGGACATCAGGTTCCTGTCAGAGCCTCTGATGGGAGGAATCGAAAATGGGCTCAGTAGGGTGGGGTACACAACGCTGTAGAGGTCCATGCGCCTCCAGAGCTGCTCGTTTTAGGAATGCATGCATGCACAATCAAAAATTAAAAAGTGATTATTAACAGTCATTTCACGTACAGCAAGATGAAATCTAGGATAAATTGTGGTCAGGGGTCTTTGGACCTCAAAATCATGCATCCTCGTAGGTGTATTCTTCTTCTGTAGGGACTGGACCAACATTTGGACCTAGCGCTGGAGAGTCGCTCATCAGGCACCCACCGACATGCAGAGAACCTGGGACCTTACGCTTCTGATATGTCAACTTGGTAGCTTCCCGATAACTGATATTGAATATATTAAATCACAGTTATTAGACAATGTACAGCAGTGTCTAGATGTTCATTGGACTGGCCTTTTAGATATCAACAGAAACTGGAGTAAAGATTGGGGTGGCCACCTCTCTTCGTGGTTTTGGGGCAGGGATTTCATCTCACAACTCACACTGTCAAGAGTCCATCTCACTCCACCAACTGGGCAGCACTGATCTGGTGTGCAGAGGGGAAACAACTCAATACACTAAAACCTTGGAAAAAGATTTTTTTCAACTCGATCGATGGGCCTCTTGGAAAATGTATGTCAGCCCAGTCATGGTGTCCAGAATGGCTGTTGCCTATAGGAATGGACTTTTGAAACTCTCTGGACTTAAAAAAATTACCAACAGCACTTAAGATACATTAGGCACCATCAGTTAACCACACTCTGGTGGTAACACTCTGTTTCTAACACCCCAAGAACTTTTCGATATGGACTTCATTGGACAATGAAAAAATGGTCTGATACCCGCTTACGAATGGAGAGTTTAAAAATCGTTTGGAGGAAGAGGTTCCAGATCTTGAGGAGTTCACACGCCAACGGTGGAGTCAGTCTCCTCCTGCAACACACTCTAATGGATCGGTAATGATTGACAGCTAATTTAAATTGAAAGACCTAGATGTTACCAACCTGGCTATTTTACCTTTTACAGAATCTCCCGTGAATCATAAGGCCTTCGACTTCAATGTCACATCAAACTCGTTTCTAGGACAGGCAACTTATAAGGACATCAAACCGGTGAGGAGACGGTTGTCAATGGCTAACAACAACTCGGAAAAAATATTGAGCTCTGTCATAGTCAATTTGACGTCCATATGATTCCTATTCACCTACAATCACTTGAAAGTGACGCCAAAAACGGTCACTATCTTAATCATCCATCCTTTCATTGTCGTCTGCTAAGCATTCATAAGCAGATTACTGAGATTGAAGTAAAGTACAAGAGAGAGAGTCTGAAAATTCTCACTCTTTCTTTTGGCTATAGTCCAGAGATTAAGCTTTAGTATGACCGACTACATTCTCTTCAGCACCTTCTGAGACTTCACCATGGTAGAGTCCATAACAGAAACAGCATAATGAGGTTAGCATGTTGTGCATCAATTCACTCCGCAGAATCTTGGTCCTCAAAGGAACTTTTGGCCGGGATTCAGGACCTGAATATGAGAACCATCTGGCCTCATCAGCTGAGGGTCTGCGGAAACTTCATCTTCGATTGCCTGGCAAATACTCAGGTATCCGGGGATGCGAAAGCAGCATCAATCAAGTCAGTCATCAATAGAGAAAAAATAGATCTACTTAGAGGATGATCAGTTACATCACCAAGGAGGCTAAAGGAGCTAGCGTCACTCGAGTAATGACAACTGATAATGGAGTGGAGACTAATCCCAACAATAAAGAGTCACAGGTGGGAGATAGGGTCACCCTGGTACATGGCGCTCCTATCATACTGTCGGAACTTGAAGACAAGCTCTACCTTCTTCGGAATGAAAAGCTAGCCAAAGATGTTATTTGGGGGCAGGTTGTTCCTCCATCCTCCATGATTTATGTCCACTTATCGTATACTTGAGAGACATGGAAATCCAACCTAAAGGAAGGGCGTTATCAGATTTCAGTATCCTAAAGTGATGGTCAATCACTACAAATACAGAAGTGTAATTGATTCACACAATGCCAAGTGGAATTCTCCCATGTCTAGAGGGATTTTGGTCCGCAAAGGATGGCCACAATGTGTTTACTCCTTCCTTCTTTCTATTACTGAAGTGAATATCTTCTTGGCAATGAAGTACTTTTCGTCATAGGAAAATAATGGTATGATCGCTTTTCACAAAGTCTTATGTAAGGAATTGATTCACAACAAATGTTTGACAAGAGATGATAAATTGGACAGCATTGTACCAAGGAGAACAGGCAGATTAAGTCGCTCTTGTGAGCATGAGCTACTTACAATACCAAAAAAATGAAATTTTTTGGATCTCAAATGGTGGAAGAAGAGGCTGACTACCCTCAAAATGAGCTGATGAGTACCTACAATAATGGCAGGGAGAAGTGCCATCTCACATCTGTCAGAACATAAAGATATGTCATGCTAAGAATTGCTAGTTGAGTCTCCAAGCAAGTACTCAATGTCTGCTGTACTGAATATATGTAGATTAATATTATAGTAACAGCTGCCTACTGGGTACCTCTGGATTTTTATCCAAGCAGACTTTTGTCTACCTCTACGTACGTCTAATTTCCTTGGACAGTTCCTATGTAGCGCTTCAGTTATTCTTTTTAACAAAAATTTGTCAGCTCATTATTGAGCACCCCCTCTCTTGACTCACCTAATTGTTCAAGACATAAAGGTAGGAGTCATCTAGAGAACAACTAATTAAATCAATCAGACATTAATTAATCACTAGCTAATTTAGCAAAAAACTAATTTTAGAAGCAGCATGTCTGTCATTTAATAGAATAAATTAAATGTGTTGTAAGATACAGCAGCGTCATAAAATAATTTAATTATGATTAAGTCTGCACCAGCATCTAACCTCCTATTCCCATACTGCATCCTTAAATTGATGCCTTCTTCTCCACAGGGAGAAGGATTTACTTCCAGACAACCTGACACACCTGTACAGATAATGTCGCTATGCAGCTGGTCATGAGTTTTATTAGATCAATCACTTCATCACATTCTCCTCCACTGACATCTCTCAGTTTAGAAGATCACTTGTTTTGGATCAGACTTCCCATGACAAAAGAATACTCAGCACTCCTCCCAAATTGACCTTTGCCAGAACTTGCGAAGTTCTATCTTTTGTCAATCTAGTGTAAGTTGAATGGTACCAGACATTGACACGTAGAAAATCTCTGTCAGTAAACTGTTTCAGCATGGGGAGATGACTTTTTAACATTATTATGAAGTTTCATCCATTGTATTTCAAAGATAGGTTTATTTTATTTTGATAGGTGTCATTTAAAGTCAACTAAGGTAGAAAAAAGGTGTGCTGATTGTTCAGAGGTTTGTTAAAGCCCTCAACATCAGCTCATGGGTGGAGATATGATCAGGCTAGAAACAATAAGGAAATATTGAATCCAAGCTAGAACATACAGGATGGTGGTGTGTGTGTGTGGGGGGGGGGGGTAAGTTAGAAGGAGAATGGTGGTGAAGTGAAATCCAACAGACAATCTCTGGTTGAGTTATGGCTTCCAGTGTTGGTGACCTGGGTGGTGCCAGAGTGCAATGTGGTTATGTGAGCTGGTATGGAGGTGGCATCTTTTTGTCACCCTAAAATAATGCAAGCTCTAATTTTTTGAGCTGAATATTAGGGTAGTATCCAGCGGGCCTCCAGTGAAAATTGGATTGCCTCATCCAAATTTTGCAAAAAATGAAATAATACCACCTCCAAATTTGTAGAAATTGGGACTTCTCTGAACTCAAATGACTCAGCCAATACCTTGCCATTGTTCATGATTTCACTTGCATTGAGTAGCATATGAAATCTAGGTTAATCTTATCTTGAAGTTTTGGATTCCTTTAGATTTTTTAGGATAGCATGCAAAATTCCTCAAAATTTAGGCTAAAAAATGCAAAAAGTTCATCTTGTATAAATTTTTCTAGTGAGTGTTAGAAGAAGGGAGTACCATCATTGGATAGCCCATGAAAAATGTAAGTACTTGCACATGAGGTTTGTTTTCATATAAGTGATATTGATAAAGTTATGGTCATTTGAAAAAAATTCAGAGTAGTATGTGCTATGAATGATGCAGCACAATTTTAAACACTGCTCATCTCAAAAATGCCCCAAATATATCTACAATAATTATTAGCTGTAGTGATTTAATCAAAAAGAAGTGTCATCTATGCTGCAGAAAAGTTTGAAGATAGTGTGTTTGCACTCCAGAATACATAGGTGTGCTTAGTGCTTTGCCGACCACTTTGCTCTTTAGGCTACTGAGTTTGAAGAGGGGACATGAATTCAGTCTATGGGAATTTCATATTTTTGTTATCTTGGCAATATGTGGTAGTAGCTTTGGTTTTTAAAATCATACAGTATGCTTTTTCTATGGTGTCTAGAATTGAAATGGCTTCAATAAAAACTATGTTTTGTTGTAATTGAATGCACATTGGTTTCGTAATTTAGATTCTACAGAAGAATGAATTCAGTCTATTTTTTGGATTGGTATTCACTATCTATCTTCAAGTGATTGTACTTTCAATAATCTGATCAAATGTGTCTATTAGTATCTAATTCAATCAGAATCCTGTTCTCCCTCATTTGCGCTTTCAGTTGTACTATACTGTCTGTTTTTCCATCAAATTAAATGTTGCTTGCTTCAACAAAGAAATTCCTGAAAGAGTCAATACTAGCACTGTCTTTCTTGTCTGACACTTTACAAAAGATAGTGTCAAAATCATCATTATCTTTCATTAATCCACAATTAAAGAATAGAGTTCTAAGATACTCTTTTGACTTTGGCTTATGAAACTCATCCTCATTGATACCTAGTGATGAAAATAGGCTTGGTCTTAGCAAATGATTAGCACTCACATTGTCTCCATAATTTTGCAAATCAGCAACTGAGTGGTTTGTATACTTAGGAATGTCTGTGCGTATAGAAGGGCAGCCAAAACATCTCTGAGTGAATGCGTTGCGGAATCCAGGTCTCGTGCTCTTGCCTAAGTTATCAGTAGTATCAACTCCACTAGTCATGGTTTGCGTAAGGCATTCTGCAGCGCTACTTCCTTGACAAGTAGGCTTCAGCATTTTTAGATCAGTGGCATGAATCTGCTTGACTATTGACCTTGAATTCCGAATTTTCGTTTCTATGTTGCTCTCATCCATTTTCAATGCATTAGCAACGCCAGAAGAACGACGCTGAGATGATTCTTCGCCGCGTTTGATTCCAAAAATAGTGGAGGCTGGATCGAAATGCCAATGGTAATTTCTTCTCCGTTGTTCTCCAGGCTTGTACGCATTGTGACTCAATTCGTAATTGCTTTCAGTCTCATCATTTTCGAAGGTCTCAGAAGTTGGCGTTTTTGGGTAAATGAGGCTTTTAGCATCTTCTGTCGACTGTGATGTAGTTACTCCATGTCGATAGTTACTATCTAACATGAAGGTTGGAATTGTATGACCTCTTTCTTGGCTCTGTCCAAGAAGTTTCGACTTGTACGTTGCTTCAGACACAACTGTTCGTACTTCTTCGTATTCATCAACTTTTCGATCACTCCAAAGGTCCTCAATGTGTTCGTTACAACCGTCGACTTTATGCTTACCAAAAACAACTTGTTGAGAGATAGTACGTCTTTCTAATGCAGGGTGAAAATGGCTCTTTCCTGGCTCAATGTTTTTTCGCCACTTTCGTACATTATCGGGCGTCCGTGGGGGAGACTTATCAAGAGGATGTGGGGCGAGACAAAATTTGGCACTCTGAATATCGTAGTTTATCGTCATGTTCATAAACGATGATACAGCTTGCAGAGCGATGCTTTAGGGAAACCTTGAAAACAATGTCTTACGTTTTTCATTTTCACCCAAGAGAGCATCACTTTCTCAAGATTTTAAAAAGAAAATCTGTTGTTTTGGCTTGAGATGTAGAGGGTCTGAATATATCTTTCTCCTTAACGATTGGAGCATGAATATGACCGAATGTGAAAAAGAACCACTTAGTATGGCTAGTCTTGAGCCATGGCTCGAAAGTCTTTTTCATGTGCCAACAAAAAATATTAAGGTGGCGTTTGAAATGGTTCTTGACCTAATCAAAAAGCAATTTTCTGAAATAAACGTTCTTAAAGTGCAGCAAGAAGCTTTGACACAACACGTAACTAATGCTAGAGAAGAGCATGATATCGTTTCTAGTTTTCAGCGTTTGAAAATAGATCATGAAGATTTGCTAGTATCACATGGAAAAACGCTAGCTGCAATACGAGTTCTCCAAAGTCAAATTAAGGTGATTATGCCATCATTGCATGAATCGTTCATCTTAGGCTAATTTTAATGAATTTGATGATCAAAACGTGTTTTGACATAGACGCTTTCCTTTAGTATTCAAGGCTTTGATGAGGAGTACAGAACTAATGATGAAGAAAATTCTTCTCTTCATGACGTAGTAGAAAACGAAGGAACGCATTTGAATAAATCTATGCAGGTGGATTCAACGAAAATCGGTCAATCTTTTACCAGTACTAAAAACTCCATTATCAGAAGCGATTCATTTGTCAAAGGAGAAACAAAAATCTATAATATTAATGGCGATCTAAATTGTTACTCAGCATCGAACGGAGATATACAGGTACGTCAATCTCATGTTACCGATATGCCACCTGCGATTACCTGGAATACGAAAATTAAAGATAAGGGAGAAGAGAATAATAAAGATGTAAACAAGGAAAGGTCGGTTATCGAGACAGATGAACCACATCACTGTGATAAAGCATTGCCCAGGAGTGAAGAAATCACCACACAATCAAAACAGAATTCGAGGCTCAACGGTGACGAAGATGACCCAGATACTTATTTAGTGCCCATTTCATCACAAGGAGCAAACAATGACGAAAGTATTGAGACGAAAGAAGAGTCGGAACTTGTGGAAATTACTCACGGTCACTTGGACGAAAAAAAATTCAAAGAGGGAGAGATACAAGAATCATTAGGGGATCGTAATAACTCAGGAGGTTTGATATGTATTCTTGATCGAAATGATTCACAACTAACTGGGGCTGAAGGTTGCGCCTTAGACATTGTAGCACCGTACAAGATGGATAAAAATTGCACAATAGCGGCTAGATTAAGCCGAATGGAATATTCAATCTCTGTTTTAGCGAAAAGTATGAACGATATAAAAATGATAGACCAGCACTCTGTGAATCGAATCCCTGAAGATGATATGGTGTTGAAATTATCGAGCCGACTTGATACTCTCGAGTCATTTTTACGTGGCTTCAATATTGATGATAGTGTGGCAAAGCTTTCGAAAGTTGAATCTTCGAAAATGAGGGCAGATATCAGAAATAACTCTGCCATCGAAGCTGAAGGTGACAATACTAAAGAAAGAGAGTTTTCAAGTAATACTTCATGTCTTTCCGATAGTACCACATACGAATCAGATACTCAGTCTCGCGATACCGAAAGCGGTAAATCAGTAGTTTATTATGACTGTAGTCATAGCTCTTCATTGTACGAAAGACCAAGTCTTTCACTACACCTCAATGAGCGCGATAAAAGCATTGGGTTGTTGATAGATAATCTCACACAACAAATTAACACTCTTCAAAACAGTGTTAAAAATTACATCAGTTCGATAAAATTGTCTAATGATTCTACTGAAGCGAAAGAATTAACTCAGATATTCGATCTTATTGAGGAAGTGAAAGAAGCCAAACTTGATCAAGCTGAGTTCGAACAGCGACTTGCTAAGACTGAAGCTGACTTACATATGCTCATTGAATACAAAGTTTCCAATCAACAGCTCTTAATTGCGAGTAATACCGAGAAGATTTCCAATGAGTTGATTGACATTCGAAACATGATCGGATCTCAAACAAATATAATAACACGTCTCAATGAAAACACTGTAACCCCGCATATTATAGAGGCCAAAATACCGGCTGATGACTTAAATGAGAGGATACTGCAAGCAACAGATGCGGTAAGATTATCCCTGGAAGATTCTTTGGCAAAACGAATGGAAGAAATGAAGCATATTGAAAATGTAATCAGCGGTTTGACGTCTAAGCTCAGTGAAAAGCCCAGTAAAGATCAGATCGATTCAATGATACGTGATTTAGAAGCTACTATCTCCGAACGCTTTGGGCAGGATAAAGCCCTACAATTCATCATGGAAAATATGAAAACAGGTAAGTCAGTGAGGATTCTACAATTCATTACTGCACATTCATCATTGAACGTGCATGCCGTGCCCGGTGCTCCTGTTAGAATTGAATCAAAGATTGACTAAAGCGGAAGTGCTGACATTAATAAAGCACGTTTTCAAGCAAGTAAATCTTGGAATTCAAAGCACGAAGGATACATTGATGATAGGGCGAGTACCTTACAGATGCCTAAGTTGCAATCATTCCTTTCCAGCTGGTGTTAATGGCGCTCGAGCACCAAAAATCAATCATGACTCCCTTCCAGCAACTCAGGGTACTGGTGGATTGAATTCATCTAATACCACGAGAAGAAGTTTGCAACCCTTGCATACTTTACGAAGTACACCAATTCGTCCAGGTACGTCTATCACAGGTGTCACAGGCTCATCTTCAGCGTCCTACCCTGGAAGAAACAACAGTAGATAACGAAGTTGAAGGTAGTACAACAAGACAAATAAGATATGTTGATATAGTGTGCTTAGTTTAGTATTTGGTAGAACGATGA
>JALLAW010000422.1:0-13437 GCA_036939535.1 Cyclotella kingstonii | reverse complement strand
GTCAGACATCATCGTCCTTGTGTCTTCTTTTGCCTTGTCTTGTATAGGTAGTCATAACTCGTAGTAACAACCATTGACTCAATGAGTTTTAGGACTTCCAATGTCCCCCTTGCACCATCACCGCTCTGAATTCAATAGTTGATTACTCTTTCCACACTGGCAGTCACCACCACCGTATTTGCCCCAGCCCACTAGCTTTTGGATTTTTCTTTTTCATTTCCATTCATTCATTTTGCCAAACATCAACATCACCTATTTCGAATTCACTTTGCATGTGACGCCCAATACTGTTGATACATCCACACCAAGAATGCACGGTCCACAGGTGTACAGAGTGTCAACAGTGCGTGGTATTGATAAAACGGGGCTTGGGGAGAGCATATCGTCTTAATCAGCAGCAGTGAATTGATTCTGAATGTTGTTCACAATGATCTCAATAGTGCTAGAAAGGAAGGGGTGACCTGGTGCAGATGCAATTAATCCATTCCATAAACAGCTTCAATGACCAACATCGAAGCCTGGCTACTAAAATGAGAGTCATTCATTTTGATATTCAGTATAGCAGTGAAAGGGAAGGCGTGAAAGACTCCACCACAAATTAGTAGCACACAGTACTAAAAGAGATCAGCTTTGAAAGCTCCTGTGTGCATGAGAATCAGAGAATGAAGGTCAGAAAAAAATTGAAAATGGATAGGAAGTATTCCATACCACATACGATACTGTGCTCATCAGGGATGATTGATTGATAAGCCTTGTATACCTCAGGTGGAAAATGAGTGGATAAAAACTCTCTAACTATATCATTGTCATAGAAATAATATTCCCAACCAGACTTCCTCCATGATTCAATGAGATGTGACATATTTGGATATTTATCTTTTATCACTGGCTCAAACCAAGTCTGGAAAAATTTGCATAAAAAAACAATAATGGAATAATTGTAGGAATGAGTGTTAAGATGAAGCTGTCTATCCTTGTTAACTAGCTGTCTAAATAAATATAAAATTATAATTAGTGTTAAAATAACCATGATAGTTTTATTAGTGTTTAAATTATCTAGTGATATTTGTTCTTTGAAAAATCACTATGTCCTACAACATAGCGACTGTGCAAATATTTGATGCTCAATATTAGAGACAGCACTCACTTTCGACCAGAGAAAATGAGAGAGTCTAAGCATTTTGGGTTTGACGTAGGAACTGAACTACCTACATTATCTATAAAAAACCATTTTGTAAAACCCAAATCAATAAATAAAAACCGGGGCAGTAAATATTAGTAAACATCCCACTGTGATTGCCAAAGTGAGAAAAATGTAAACACTATCATCATATGCATATCAGGATTTTCAAAACATCTCAGTATAGGAAATCACAAAATATCCATGGAAAAGAACAAACAGGGATTTTTGATGAAAACATGTTTTGATGAAAATATGTAAACTATCACTCCAGGAACCTATACAGGGAAATCCCCTATACAAGGACTTAGATATACATGAGAGGCAAAGGATATGAACCCAACTGGTAAAATGTCCTTTCATTATTCATCCCCTAAAATTTCGATCTAGTGCCCATTACCAGCTAGAAGAATCTACAACTTTTACATTCAATACTTTGCAGAAGCTATCTGATCATGCCATCCTTGACGCAATGGACAGTTGCACTCCCAACAAAGATTCTGCCACCTGTACAGCGGCCTTTTGTGATGCCATCAAAGTTCTTGACTTCTTGAAGGCTTTCTATAAGCAACTAATGGATTGTATCATTCAAAATCTGATGTGATCATTAGGTAATTATCTGTCTCCTTCAAGAAGAAGGTCACTATCAAATCAACAAATACATTCATAGGTATATTCTTCACACCTGCAATGACGAGGACATTCTCCTCGAGCAACAGCAGAAGAACACTGATGGCAGTATCACTCCATCAACCAGGGTCGTCGCGTCATTTGCTGTGAAACTCTTTTTGATGGTCTGAAGAAATTTCATCGCATGGGAGTTCTTTGCGCATGCCGACTCATGAATTTGGCACTCGAGGCCAGATCAGCATGGTCAACTTTCAAAGTATGCCAGGTGGCAACTTTAAATTTCTTCTGAACTACCTGGACCATGGATCAAAGATTGCATACTCCACTGAATTGGTTTCAATCCATGCAGCTGCAGCTGCACAAGTTTTAATTGACATATTCACCATTCTAGGTCCTCCATCCATTCTTCAGGCAGATAATAGAAGACAATTCTCTTGTGCCACTAGGATGTACCACTCCATTATCTTGACTGATGAAGTAAGAAAATAATAATCATTTTTCTTGTGATGCTTGTTATCTAAATGGCATGCATTAATTTACGGATGAGATAATTTCAGAGGTGAAGTCTTTGTGGCCTGAGCACAGAAGTGTTTGTGGTAGTTCTCGCAGGTCTTTGACCAACAGAGAAGTCGAGAGATTAAACAGCATGCTTGAGTTGAAGTTAAAATTGGCTAAGAGACAATAACAGGACTCTTTACAGCATTGGTTGTAAGTTAATCTAATACGCAAGTGCATCAAACCATCGGCAATAAGTCTCCTTATGACATACCTTTTGGACAGCTTACGCGGTGTGGCTTATTTAATCTGTCTCTATCATCAGACTTAATGGATAGTTTTCACACAAAAGAGGAGCTTATGGTTGTCATACAGCCTTTGGATGTTGCTGCCAATTTACCTCCCATTACTGCCCCTGATGCATGCCCTAATTCTTCAATTTGCCAATGAAATGATGTATCAGAGACCGAAAATAATAGTAGAGTATTACATTTCCAATCTTTATTATTGTGAAACATTTCTTCTCTTTTTTTGAGGATTTATCTCCGTATGAAATAAGCAGATCGCAAAAATTAGTCATAGCAATTCAAAATTGCAAGAGTTAAGACTGCTGGTTATGGCAATATCAACCATGTCATAGCATTGTTGAAAGTGCAATAATAACAATGTTCAATGATAGAAATCATTCTGAAAAATAATATGATGATGAGGTGATGGTGATGGATATTGCAAAGAATGATGTGATTGTAGTAGATAATCATCAAGTAAATGATTCTAACGTATGTAAATTTTATTATTTTCCACTTAACCTCAAGTTTGAACTGATAGTTTAGCCATGTTTTTTTCATTTAATGAATTTTAAATTCAAACACTACGAAAATCTTTATCCGTTCAGATAAATGGCTTCAGTTGTGAGATGATAGCCCTAGTTCAATTGTAATTGATTACCTGCAAAAGCGCCACTAGGAAGGAGTATGCTATCGTCCATAACCGCGATGAATCTGACTTTCAAAAAAAAGTGGGAGTGTAATGTAACTAAATAAGTAAGAAAGAATTCATGGGAATTGTTGGACGACTTAGGTATTGACTTAATTTGAGAGTTAGATGATGAAATTGATGAGGAAAATGGGCCAGTGAGAGAGTAGAGAACGTGGTAACTTCAACCACCTATGGAAGAAATCAAACTAGCTAAGGAAAGATGCAACAGCCAGAAAAATAATAGCAATGAGCTCATGGGCAGTCCAAAGAGAAAGTTACTTCAGGCAGAAGTATATGAGTCTATGAAGCGCTGTAACTAAAATGAAACTTTGGGCGAATAATGTCAGAGGGGAGGTAAAACTAGGAGTTGTCGTGTATAGTAGATTACATGATGTTGACCAGACTAAGGTTTACAGAAATATCTCACTGGAGTAGCTGTGGAGATATTGAAAAATATGCGGATCACTGGTAAGGCTGAGGTCCTACTGTCAACATATACTTGCCCCAATGTTGAGTGACAAGGTATGGCAAGGATTGCGGAGAAAGAAGCAGCGAGAGGTGTTGCAGTGGAAAGTAGACAGGGTCAAGAAACGGTTGAATGCAACCTTAGAGGAGAGTGCAATACAAACAAGTGCAAGTGCCTTGCCAAAAAATGTATTGCGCTTCGAAGTGTCATCATATAAATCCAAGGTGCTGCAATCATAAATAATTGTCTCTATCCATTGATTTGAAAGGGATTTTAATCATGATTAAGTTATAAGAATAAGTCACTATTGTGGTCTTAAAAAATTACACATGGTTCCCTCACCATTTGAATATGTTTCATTTTAGCACTGACCATATGCATGTGGTTACTTATCTCAATTAACCATGTATTTATATGGTTAGAGCTAAAACAAACCAAATATAAATGGTTAATTTTTAACGATTCTATTGTATAAATAGAGATTGCCATATGCGCAAGAAAAATGGGTGACTCTACGCAATCGGGTAATTGTCATTGACTATTTATACCTAGTCAGTAACCATATATGTATAGCTACGTTATGCAAACGGTCATTAACACATATCTAGTTGCGTCAGAAAAAAATGCTCTAAAATGACAAGCCTAATGTATTTTCTGTCATTATTTGGAATACTAATTGCTGGGAACCATTGGCATCACTATACCAGAAACCACATCACATGCTCATGAGGATAGTAACGGAAATAACTTATGTAATACTATCAATATGATTTCTCTCTCTCGCGCTGTGTAGCATATATGTATATAATCAATTGTTGGCCGATCCGAAGGGACGTAAAGGGGCCTAACATAGTATGGTACGTGGCAGCGATGGGCGTTACTCTACTAAATGTACTATATTCACCTCTCATGCGTACTTCTTTCGACTCTGTGAAAGTTATGCTTACATTGCTAGTATTAATAATAGCTTTAACTAACTAGTAACAACCTATAACAAATAAGTTATTCTTTCGTTCTAGCAGTCAATGGAACTGATACCTTTTGACTTTTAACGTTACTGATTCATTTATCTCCTCTTTATCATCTCCTACACTATGTCCCAATGCGATCAACGCTCTAACTGGCCCCGCAGCCCCAGATCTGGCCCAAACAATAACACTCCACTTCCATTGACAGGCAAACACATGTTGTCTCCTGCTGCTGCATAACGTGCGCACACCTATCAAGCGCCTCAAGGAGTTCAAGCACTCCAGTACAGTCCTGCAAACAGCTACCATGATTTCAAAGAAGCCCTCTCAACTACCTGCAATGAAAAGTATGATTTCTTGGGGAACTCTTCCAATATGATGAGTAATACGTTTCCCCACCAATGTTGAAGCTGATTTCAACCTCCTCAACGAAACCCATGACATTGAATTCCTTCAACATCATCAGGCACAGAAGAAGTGCGATGCCGTCGTCTCTGCTCTTGCTGATGACCACCTCAAAATGTTTGGCATAATTTACTCCACGCTCAGCGAGGTTAGCAAAAATGGACTGCTACAAACACAGATCATGACCCCTTAGCTTTCTAGCTACTCATCAAACCACCACCCAAAACCTTGGAGCTGCAATGCACAATACCCAAGCTTATCCAGAAATGAGTACAATGGTACTCACAATGTCCACCTTCGAAAGATTACTCCAATTCAGAAATCGCTTCCAACTCAAACAACTCTTTGTCACCACTGCTGGAAATGATCTCATCCCAGATCCCGTCACTGATATCTATTTTTTACATAGACTCAACACACACTGCACACCATTTCAGATTTCACCTGGAATTACATGACACAGCTCAAAACTAATCCTCTGTATAATTACATGGAGGTCTGCAATGGGCAGTTGCCTACATAACTCCACTTTCACTCAAAAAACCTCCCCTGCTGTTATCAGTTTCGCTACCGTAACAATATCTTTCATTGTAGATGACAGCGTGGAACCCGTGGTAGACGTGGAAGAGGTCATGGTCATTGTCATGGAGCACGCAACAACAACAACAATTTACCCCCTAACTATCAACCTTCACCCACCTAACTACAACCAGTGTTTTTTCTAACCAAATCGATGTACCACTTTCTCCTCTTGCTACTACGTTCACTGCTACTACAGCCCCACTTAAAGCCAGCCCTCTGACATATGACCCACCCACCACAAAACCTCAAACAGTCTACTCATACTGCTATCAACCTGGTAACACCTACTCCCCTGTCATCATTGTGAAGAGAACTTAAATGGATATGCCAACTCCGACACATATGACACCTGGGACCCTGACACTTTTGATGACACTTATGATAAAGGTAGCTACTTAGCCTTTGCAGAACCTACCTTTCTACGTAGACACAATGATCTCATCATTGACTCTAGCAGCTAAGTCAAAATAGTGCGCTCCCACCTTCACAAAAACCTCAAACCTTGCCAACATACTTTCTTCTCCCTCTTCGGCATTCGAAAAGTTACCTGCAAAGGACACCTCGAAAACTTCTTTGAGTGCCTCACCTTTCTTTCAACACCTGTCAGTATCCTCTCTTGGTCATCTGTTGCCTCACTTTACACCATCACCTACCATCACCCTCATACTGCCAATGGCTTATTTGTTGTTGACTTCACTGACTGGACCACAGAATCACATGTCCTCACATTGTGGGCCCCTACTGAAACTCTCTACACAAAACGTGGCGTCCTTGCAGCTCGAGCTGCACCTCAGTTTGTCATCAATGCTGGCTTTCCTTCCCAAGCCGAAGCAGTAAGACTCATCACATTTGGCAATATCTCCAGTATTCACCTTACTTTTCCTGACATTCGTCGCTCATTTGACCTTTTCAGTCCGATCATTGAACGTGTAAAAAGCAAATCTACCCTCTCTTATGTATCCTCATCCCCTACTACCTGTCACACCAGTGACTCGCTCAGTAGCCCCTCACAACAGATGTAATGCATCTTGGCACTGTGAAGTTTTTTCTTTCAGTCCCCAGTCTACTTGAACTTACACTTGTCTCCCCTGTCCCAAACGAAAACAAATCTTCCCTAGGTGAGGCTCTACCTTATCACTTGTCCATCCTGCGCGCAAAGTCTTTGACTATTTTCTTATCCATGTTGGTCTTTCTTCTGCTTTCTCCTTACTCCCCATTTGTTCCTTGGTGTTAATTTTGACTGTGGTACTGCTGGAGATCACGCCCATAAAATAGACATCCCCATCCGTAGAATAAAAGAATTAATACATAGTTCTATCTCCACTCGGCGTTTTAAACTTCCTACTACTATGATTAAAAATCTAGTCTCATACGCTCTCTCTCGACTCAACAGTCGTCGTACATCCAGTCTTGTTGGTGTTACCTGCCCATGTGTATGGTCAACTGGAGACACATTCCTCCACATAATTTTTCACTCAACTTGGCAACTACTGCGAAGTCACCAACACCAACACGGACAGCCACTACTTCTTCACACCACGCACCTCTACTTGCATCGATCTTTACCATACGCCCAGTGCAAATGGCTCCTGGTGTTTCATGTATATCCACACAATGTCCTGCATCCGACACACCCTCTGGACTAAGATGACCACCACTGATTCAGTAATTTTTACATCAACTCCATGGCTCTACTTTCCTATCCATGGCAGATTTTGAGTCTACCACCCCTCCTCCAAATCCTGCAAACACCCTACATACACCAACCCACATATTTCCTGAACATGTCGTCTCACCAGATCATCATCTCCACCCCAATCCAGAAACAGCATTGCTCTGCCTACCTCTACATCTGCTAGCCATTGAACACACTATCACCCCTCCTATTCCCAGGGGCAATCTTTGGCGCAGCAAGCGCATCATTCGCCTACCCTCACGAGTTTCTCCTATGCTGGCATTGCCCTCTCAAGTCTCAGCTACTGAAAAGGTCTCTCTCTCTTTACGGAGCTGCTACAACCACTGCATATGGCTGCACTACATTACCTTTCCACCTGCAGCTTCAATTCTCTTCAACAATAATACTTCCATTCCATAGGCCTCTAATCAAAAACTTATTACCAAACTTCTCTTCCTCTTTCGCCCTGGCCGCCCATATATCACAGTTTCGACACTCTTTCTCTCCGGCAAAGTCAAATGTGCCACACCATTCTATATGAATGCACTTAAACGAATCCTTAATTATCTACAACACATCTAATCCGAATCTTGCATCTCCTTCAATACCTTTCACAAATGTCATTGCCTACTTTAATGCTTCATTCTCCGGTCATCCTGACAGAAAAGGTCAATCTGACTATGTCCTCCTTCTTGCTAACAACCCTATTGCTACCATTAGTAAAAAGAAAGTCCTGACCGCAAAGAAATCTATCACTGCAGAAGTCATCGCAGCTCCCAATGATATTTTCACTGTTGAACGTCTACATGGTTTCTTACTTGGATAAGGCCACTCATTACAGCCTTCCCTTATCTTCCAAGACAATACCTCAGCCATCACTCTCATGACATCTGAACCTGGCAAACAAACCAAGCATGCATCACATACATGTTTCAATCTTTCTCACAATCTGAACCTAACCTTTTTCTGTGTACCAAGCTTATGCTTGCGGACGCACTCACTAAACCGCTATAATGATACCACTTTACCTGTTCAACTCAACGCATACTTGGTTACTACTCACCACCCTACTCCTAATCTTGTAGATACTCGAAAAAATGCGTTACTGTACTATATGTACTATACTTACCTCTCGTCCGTACTTCTTTCGACTCTGTGAAAGATACGCTTATCTTGCTAGAGTTATTGATAGCCATAACTAACAGGTATCAATCCATTACGAATGAGTTAGGACTGCCATTCTAGCAATCGATATAACTGACGCTCTTTGACCAAGAGAGTTTTTTAACACTTATGGGCTATTTTCAAGACGATTTGGCTGAGCAGTTGGCAAAAATGTGGACAAATGGCAATCAGCAAAACTCTGCATTGCAACAGTGGCAATGGCACAGTGGAAACATTCCAGCGACGATGACACATGTCCATGGGACATAATCAAGTTGTATGGCACATAACTAGGTGAGTAGCAGGATGTACTATTGTAACACCCACCTTTCGACAACATATTCTTTGCCTTTGATAGAAAATTCTTCATTGCCATCTACATCTGCAGTGTTAGAAAAAAAATCTCACACCCGATTAGACCCCCCCTTTAACTCACCTTAGTTTAGAGTCTTCAAAGCTAAACTTACAAAGTTTAAAAAACAATGTAAAAATTGCACTGGACACTCTACCGCCACTACGCTCATCCAAAGTGAATGCTGCCAGCCCTCTGTGCCTTGCATGACACACAAAAGCTTAATGCAATTCAATCCATCCATATCTTTCTAACCACATCACATATACCTCAGAGGAATATCCATTGGTCGCATGGTGTAAGAAGCATGGGTATAAATTAAAATGACATGATAGCGTGAGTCAATATTAGTAGCTTAGAATTGCTACATATCAGTAAGCTAAGGCAATTATTACAGCCTACCAAAATTATTGCCCCATCGCCACAGATCTGAAAACCAGCGCATCTCTTCTTGGCCAAAATGCACCTAAACAATCACCACAACCAGTACTCACCACCCTTTTTAAATTCTCTCCCACCCTACCTGAAGAGCTAGGTAAGTTAAAACATAAGCATGCTGTACTCTCTCATGTGTTGGCTGGACAAACTACATCTTCATCTGCCAACCTCAGGGAGACCTCACAAATCTACTAAGTTTTCACTATCCAGCCCATAGACTGCTCAGACTGTACAAATCTCATAGTGCTCCTGGCCCTTTCTCTTCTCCTCCATGGATGCAACAAAATATTCAACGTTTTCTCCATTGAGGCCACCTGAACTTCTGTTTCAACCACATTACCTTCCTTCATTCATAGTTTCCCAATATGACTAGAAAAGTAAAATTGGTAATACTTCCATATCACCAAGTAAAACACGTCCCAGTCTTATTACTCTCCCTGACAGGAGTCATCCCTCAGCACAAGCGCCAACCTGTTGTATCTGTGACTGACTACAGCTGGTGGGAAGTCAACAAGGACACTCTCCCATCGGCTACTTTGGGGTTAATACAGTATTGATATCTTAGTAAATTACCACTACATAAACTTAAAATACAACCGTGGTAGACAAATGTATTTTGTACTGCCGCCTCAACAGCAGTTCTGCATCGGAGCGGAGTATATTACAGTCAATACAATTTGGTTGAAAAGACGTAAGGATGCGATACTGACGGCCAACCCAAAGTTTGGCTCAGTGTACCTCATGAAATCTGACATCAGTGATGGATTCTGCAGTGTCGACTTCAATACAAAAGATAGCAGCGTTTTCCTTCCAACACCACTTAGATCAGAGCCATTAGCCCACTCAATTTTCCACTGTAACAGAAACCATTACAGACCTGGCCAACTCTTGTCTGGCAAATTCCTTAACCCTACATTCATATCCTCTGGACACTTTAACGGCATCAAAAACACCTCCACGCTCTCATGTGCAAAAATTCTCACCCCCAATGCAATGTGATCTACCCCAATGAAATGTTTGAATGTTTGTGCAGAAGACTTTATTAGTACATTCAAAAATCTATCCTCCTGCTAACATGTGTGTTGAATTCTACTACATGCTATTGTTGATATTGTCTGTTCATTAACTCCTACTGATACACTAGCACAAACAGAGCCTCCAGAGTCTACCTAACACAAAAAACTTCAAAATGAGGTTAGTTTCTGGATTATACACACTGAATCCCTCACACTTAACCTTCCACAGCATCACTTAGAGCGTCACAACACAATCCTTAAAAACCTCCCACCAGCACAAAAAAGAAGATCAGTGGCAAATTGTACAAAGTGTTAGGGGAATTCCGCTCCAAGATGCACTCCTAAGAGCACATAGCCTTTTCAGTTTCATACAATGGGGACTCATTTAAAAAACGTTAAAGAGTTTTTTTTACCAAAGAGGTGCATGATGCCTTAGATGATTTTAGATGGATGAACCAAAACATCTCGTCGCGCCCAACATAGATTGTAGAGCTAATATAACTTTAGCCAACAGCAATTGACTTCCTTGATGCTTCATCAGGTGATGCTTGTGGTATATAGTTTCTAAGTGATACAATCACACCTTGCGCACTATACAACAAATGGCAGCCACTCATCTGGCAACTACAATGGCCCCAAAATGTACATTCACAACTCATCATACAAAGCAACTGAAAGGTCCATTACATATTTAGATCTAAAACTCGCTGGAAGACTTCTCAATCTGAATGCCCTCATATATTGCTTTGACATTCGAGAACAAACAGTTCTATCTAAAGAAGACCTCCTAAGCTCACTCTTTTGGAAACGAAATGGAAATATATCTACCACTAACCCTCCAACACATTTGCTTCACCTTTTTGGTATGCATCAATGACAACGTCACTATGTGCCACACTTTGATTATATTCCAGGTCATAGTAATTAATTGATTATTCTTTCTCACACTGATTCACTGTAAAACACTTATCCATACTAACTTTTCTCTTTATAATAATTCCTTCGCAGCTACCATGGTTTTAACTTTGAACCACATCACCCATAAATGTTTCTGCGACGAATTCCACACTACTCAGGAAATAGTGCTGCAGGAAATCTCTCCTACTTGAGTCAGCAGCACTACCATAGCCTGGGCAATATAGACATTTTTCCCCTAAGCTTGGGCCTTGACCCCTTTCATCAAACGATCCAAAATTAATCTTCTAATCCTACAAGTCTTTGCCCAGTGCCTACACACTAGAGAATTTGCACCCAAAGATAGTTGAATGAGGTCTCGATCAGTTATAGACTACAGGTGGTGGCCGCAGACGCCCAGTTAAATGCTGTCAGTTTAATCGACTTGTAAAATTGGTTCCTCTCCAAGTCCTTCGACACATTGTTGCATGTGCTCATTCTCTGGCACGCCTAACTTTGGCCTGTCCTGATATGAGTACCCTTGCATTCTTCTTGATACTTCAGCTAGGAGAATATACTGCCAATGATAAATCCCCCTTCTGACATAAAGATGTGCATCTCTTCATCAGTGAAAACCCACTTCCCCTTCTGTTGACAACAGAACCATTCTGGCTCAGGCATATTTTACCTCACTCACATGTACTAAATAAAAAATGGTGTGTGTGGGGTGGTCATTGGTTTATTTACAATGATGATTCACTCCTCTGCCCATCAAAAGCTCTCGTTCACCAGATTTTTTTATCTACAACAGCAGCTAGCCTCCCTAGAATCAAAATTAGGTTGGTTTGCTGTCCAAAACACACGCCTCTCTGTCTCAATCAATACAACAATACTGCTTGAAGCTGTCGGGCCCTCGCTGTGATTCTGCTTCACAGATGTCTCTGCCCGGTGCTTATCAGCCGATGGGCAATCGCCCACTGGCTCGTACAGGTTGATCCTGATGTCATCGGATTCGTTGGCCGATGAAAATCTGATGAACTGTTACGCTTCATGTCCAAGCATACCCTCTCATGCAGAAAGCATAAAAATGTGTTGTTTCTCCTATTCATTATCTCTTCTCACGTCTTCTTGGGCCCTTGGTGGAACAGGAACCAATTTCCCACTGAAAAATCTTCTAGGAATAAAGGTACAGCTTCCTAGTAAAGTCCCCATTTCATGCCACTACTACTAAACAACCAATAATATTAGTAAATCACTGCGGCTAGGCGGTAATGGTAAGCGTGTTTGGGGGTGGCGTTAAGTACTCGCTAGAGTCTCAACTTAGCAATTTCTAGCATGATTTATCTTTTGTTCTGACAGATGTGGGATAACACTTCCCCCTGGCACAAATGTACCTACTCATCAGCTCATAATTGGATAGGATGAGTAAGCATAGCAAGTGAGCATAGGATTGCATAGTGTAGCATAGCAAAGCATAGTGGTCCATAGCAGAGCTTAACATGGCAGAGCACTAGTCATAAAGATCATATAGCACTCGAGAAACCATGCTTTGTCCCTTAGCACCAAATGTTACTTTGGACATAACATCAGCAAGGTTATCAGCAGTTGGTACTTGTGTAATTTTATACTTACCTATAGCATCAGCCCTCGGACTACATGGAAGCAAATGGAGTTGAACTTCTTCTTTAGTGCTGACTGCGGCTTCTGGGAGATGGTAACAACACACATATTGTCACCCTAGATATATGACGCCCCAACCACCGGTACTCCTATCATCCACAGTTGATATCTCAATCCTCGCAGTGTCTCAATTCCATGTTTCATAGCGACAAACTCAGCATCAAAGACTGAAGTCTCAATTGTGAACTGTTTCTTGGACATCCAATTCCCAAGAGCCACATTAAGGTAGATCAGGAATACGGTTCGGCACCTCCTTGTGGATTGGTCTCCAGCATGATCACTGTCAATATACATTCGTATGTCGACTTCAATCCCAAAAGGTTTATGTGCATTTGAAGGGATTCCCTTACTCATATCACCATAAAACTCTTTCCATTCAAAACTGGGAACTTATCTTTAGCAATTGTTGGATAAGTGAGATCAAGCACAAGTCTAGCATTGTGGTGGTATTTTAAGTAAGCCATCACATGTATAGCAGCATCCAGATGTCCCTCTCTGGGCATAGCAAGGTAAG
>JALLAW010000421.1:0-13445 GCA_036939535.1 Cyclotella kingstonii | reverse complement strand
AGTGATGTACCCATGACGTGTGCAATGACTACAGTGACGTCAGGTGGGCATTACAGAGGCTGAAAAATGGCCAAAATCAACTTAGTAGCGGCCTCGAACTTAGGACATACGAACTTAAGCGGGACTCTACTGTAACTGGGGGCCAGCTATAAACCATCAGTCACCATTTCCGCCAAATTACCCAGTTATAACTGGTTAGTGCCTTGTTGGTTGGGCAGGTTATGAGTCCAACATATTGAAATTCTTATCACCTAAAACGTCAACCAGATACTCGTCACCAACAGCAGCCCATCTTAGTGATCCCCAGTTGTAACTGGTGAATTTGGTCTAAACAGTTACTGTGTCAAAAATCCCCTTTGCGGAGGCCACAAAAATGTGTGGCTCTACTTTATGGGGATTTTTATCCAGTTATAACTGGTCACTACTCAGTTATAACTAGGTATTCTGCATAAACGGGTACTAACATATTCATGTTGGCAACATTTTACCAAAGCAGGAAAAATCTACTCAAATTCTAGTAATACTCTTGTTTTTTTTGAAATTGACTGAAGTTTATCTATCTTTCCTGACAATATTATTATTAGTAATAGCCCTATGAATCTTATACTGATAGACTCCGCTCAACAAGACGAGTTTAACAGATGCTCAATTGTACTTGTTGCATGAGTATTGATTGATTTGTGCCCAAAAAAGCATTAAAAAAATTCTAGTGCTAGTGATTTTTTACACCATGTCTTTGAACACACAGAAACCCTATTACTTCTTAATGTAGTGTAGGAGGTAGTAATATAATAATAATAACTTAGTAAATTATCACAAATTAAAAGAAACACAATGTAATAGACAGAGTCGTTTTGATTGCCACATAACGCAGCAATCCCATGCAGGTCAGGTTTCGAAACCTTCAGCTTGTGCTGGCGAGACTTCAGTTTTGGGCGGGAGAGCTCAAAATAGATTCTCTAGGCTAAGACTGGATAAGATCCAAATAGGACATCTCCTGATTCAAAGTGTCATGAAACCCGCCTCTGCAGGGCTACCTTACTCCCAATCTCTATCCATAAATTCACCATATGATCCTCTACATCTGAGTTGAATTCCATCTCAGAGAGTGATTAAATTTCCTCCACCTCAACCTGCTGCTCCTAATTGGCATCCTTAGTTTCCACCTCTGATTGAATTCTCTTCTGTTGCGGCTCTTCATGAAAGCACTGTGGCCAAACACTAAGAAATTTGCCAGACTCTCTTGTAGCTATATTGAGAGGATCGACCAGAGCTGCACTGGTGTGAGGTGACAAAGCAGAGTCGCTGAAGTATAATTCTGCTGACAGCGGTAGATCTGTGGAAGCGCTGGCCATGAAGGCAAAAAGGCAAAAAGCCATAGTCCTTATTGTTGGCAGCTCCGGCATGGAAACATGTCCCTAAGAGAATAATCATTTCTCACGGCGTATGAGTCTTTCAACCAAGTTTGAGTCCGTAAAGAAGGTGAAAAGGTCAAAGGGGTCCAGGGCAATGAGGATAGTTAGGGGCCTCTCAAAAATAGGTCTATTGGTGGGAGCCCTATCAAAATCCGTGTGAAGACAAAAAGTGCAACAATCGTATTGACTTGGAGCGTTGGGAGCCGACCAGAGGGTGCCAACTTTGATATAAGTCAAAGTGGATAGGTCACCTGAACCAGGAAATAAATGGGCGCAAGGGCCGCTGTCACACAGAGTTGGAGCTCATATAGTCATTGGGATGGTTTGACTTCATAGAGCGTCTGCAGATAATTCCTGGTGCCATTACACCCAATGAGAGTCAACCAATAAGACTGTGGCACCGATGAAACCCGTTACTGGACCTCTCTGATCATACTTCCTGTAAACAAGTTCCGGGTGATCTTGAACTCATGTGTTGGCCGGAAGTCGAGTTCAGAGGACTCTCTGATGTGGCAGTCATGAACGCTGTAGGGTTGAGTGAGATTAATTTTGCCGCCCTTAATGAAGACAACTCTAGAGCTACCACACTGAATCAGGAAGTGTGGGTGGCGATTAGATTTATGTTTTGGGAAAGAAACCAAAGTTATTTGGCCAGACATCCCAATATCAATAAGATCTCTAGGCAGGTTGGAGGTATCAATCTTTTCCAGTCCAAATTATTGTCCCACTTGATGTTGGTACAACTGTAAATCCCAGTAAATCTTTCATTTATACCCCTCCTCTCTTATGAATATTGCCTTTGTCTGTAGATAATTTTGGAAGACTTGGTTGACAGAAGATGGGTGTGGTTACAGCAGAGTCTCTCCTCGACTCTTCCTCCTCTTCAGGGGTTAGAGGAAGTAGGTAACAGAATTTATTATTCTCATTACAGCAGAGATCGATAACTTCCTGGGAAGCGCAGTCATCCAACGGCGAAAATGATACAAAAGAGTGGGAGCAAAGAGAGAACATGTATCTCGCGACGGAGAACCTCAGCTACGCACAAAAAAAGTACCAACATCTGGAGGTTTATTTGCCATGGAAGAGAGGTATTGGAGGAACTCTAAGCCCTGAAGGGAGCTACCTTTTTTAAGTTCACCAGTTCACAGTAATGTTCAAAGTTCCTAGTGAAGGCACTGAGCAACTCATTCTTGAGGCCATCATTGTAACCGCAGAAGGCCTCTGTTAAGGAAGAGAGAGCTTGCAATGTTCAAAAAGAGCAAAACTCACAAGTCAGTGGATCTTCTGGCCAGGGGCGAAGAGCTGATTGTCGAACCTCAGCTCCCTTTGCTATCTTCTTTTATTCATCACACAATTCCTTTTGGAGTAAGGCCTCATTCACCTGAGGTTCATCAAGAATCTGAAACCCATCTCCATCACGTAAAAGAAATAATGAAAAATGATCAGCAGGAAAAGCGAGGCCCCATGCTTCCTTAATTGACTCATCGAAGTTGGCGATCTGGCAGAAGGATACATGATCAAGTCAGAATCTGAGTCTTCCAGATCGTAGACAATTAGGTCAATCTGGAGGATATTGGCCACAACTACGAAGATTCATTCATCGATGACCAGATTTGAGGTGGCGGTAGGCAAATGGGGGGCAAAAGAGTCCAGTTGGATGTCTTGCTCGTAAGAGCATCGTAGAGGCGATAAAACCATAATTATTGGTCCAGATTCTCTGAAAGAAGAAGTCCCAAATCAGATCAGGAGTGGTCTCTTTGATGTCACACGAGGCTGTTTGCTGTCAAGATCAACCATCAGTTTTCTTGAGTCAGGCAAATGGGAGAGGCACACAGAATCCGAATTCAGAGACCCATGTTCTTATTGTGCCATACCAATGAAAACCTTTTTGTATTCCAGAACTTGACATCTAGTTTCTCATCAGAGCTTTTCCGGCCTTTGCAACCAACAGCTCCGAGGTGACTTTGATGAAGTTTTCTAATAGAAACTCCTATTGGCCTGACCTTCTCAGGATGGGTTCATTTTCCAGATAGAAATAGGGAACTGGTGATTTCCACGGCTTTCAACTTTATTGTTATTGTGCCAAATGAATGTCAAAAAGTAGGCTGAACTCAGGAGAGGCAACTGATGTTCTTCCCTATTTTGCTAATGCATTTCACCATGCCTTTTTCCTTGTGCGCGTTCCTGAGAATATTGCTGTGCTGCCGCCTCCACAGGTGAGACTAGTGTCCTCATCAAGGGCTTCTATTTCCTTGACAAGGCACTTCCTTCAAAAGACGTGGTGACAGTTATGAGGTCTCCTTGCTCCCACATGTACCTTTGGGCAGAGTGGACATCTCAGTGCCTCTATGCACTTGGTGAGGGCTTGGGAGAGGACTAAATGAAGATCATTGACAGATATGGTGGAGTAGATAGAAGTAGGGAGTGGAAGGAAGACAACGTCAGAGCGATGTTGCTGCTGCCTCAGTAGCAGTCAGGTCAGTTACGGGACTTGTGAGAATATAAGTAAAAAATGCTGGTGTCCGGACGGAGATGGTCTTGTGCAGCGAGCCAACTTCCTACATCGTTCCAAGCATTGTGGAGTTGAGTTCAACAGCCAAGACGAGACATTCTAGTCAAGGAGTTATAATTGACTCCAATCCACAACAGCCTCCAATTCATTTGAATCATTCCCGGCTTCCCTCTCAGGCTCTAATTCTGGCCTCAAGTTGCCGCCTCTAAATGATCTTCCTATATCAGTTTTGATTTGGTCACTCAATTGAGACCTCTTGTCGCCAAGTCGCTGAGGGCTTCCAGGTCAGTTGTGACCTACTGGTTGGGTTCGGACAGAGCGCGACCTCCAAGTCCAGACTCGATTTGACTCAGTATCAGCCTGCGGTAGAAGCCTCCAGATCCTATTCGGTCATCCTCCGGGTTCGGCTTCAGAGTTCTTATTGGATCCAAATTGTTTCCAGCCTCCCTGTCTTCTCTAGCAGTCTTGTCCTTTCAGTCTGATCCGGCCTTGAACATTTATACAGATTTTTAATCCAGCCTCGACTACATTATAAATCCAGGTCTCTCAGCACCAAATTATTCTGGAAACTGGGACGTATCTGGAAGGGAGTCTTGGGCATCTGAATCAACTCAGCTGCAAGGGAGTATCTGGTTTACAAATCATATGGGCTAAGGGTCATATAGGAGAGTTAAGCATTTCGGACCACCAAGATGATGTAGTCACCAGCGCTGTTAGATGCACTAAGTCTTCTAATCTCGAGTGTGATTCACATAACCGCAGATGTGAAGAAGGTCCGAGGCGAGAAGCCGAGATAAGGGCAGGGGGCACAGATTATATGGTGGAGCGGAAGAACTCAATCTCAGGCGGAAGAATAAGAGTCTTGGGCGGGAGAACTAAATTCTATGGTGGGAGAGCTCAAACTCGATTTTTCAGGCCACAGAAGCTGGAAGGGGCCCAACCAGACTTTTATCATACCAATGTTCAACCCGACACTTCTCCAAATCATCTCCAGCCTCCGGTCCACCACAGCCACCAAAGCGTGTCTGGTAGCCGAAACGTGCTAGCTTCAAGACCTTCTCTGGCTATACATCAAAGAAGGGGGTTAAGTGATTCCCTGCCTTTGAGTAACTTCCGGTCTTTAAGTGTTGCCTGGCCTACTAGTATCTCCCAGCCTCCAAACTTTCTTGACTCCCAAGTAATCACTGGCCTCTCAGTCAATGATTAGCCTCAGAAAATCTCCTGTGTCCAATGGTGTGAGAACTCAATTTGGCTTTAAGACGTTTCCAGCATCTTGGACATTCATCCTCCAGATAATCTCCAACCTCTGGGACCTCTTGGCCACCATATCTTCTCCAGTGTTCAAGTCGCAATGACTTCCAGGTCTTTTCTGGCTCCTGAGTCTATTTTGGTCTACAGGTCTTCTCAGCCTCCAGTTGTTTTTGGCCTTATTTTGTTTTCAACCACCAAGCCTGATTGGTCTCCGAAGCTGCTTCTCCCTCAAAGTCTTTCTGACTTCAAGTCTGCTTTACATCCAAAAAATGTTTGACCTCCAAGTCATCATTTGTCTCCAGCCGTTAAGACCACCTGCTATTTACGGCTTTCAGGTCTCCTCCTACACCAAGTTGTTTTCCACCTCCAGGTCACTTCCACAATCCAAGCCATTTTGAATCCCAAGTTTTTTTTGTATCCTACCCCAAAGTTGTATTTTGCCTCCAAGTCTCTCACTTCCAAATTGATTCCTGCCTCTGAGTCTTTCCTAACCTTCGAGTCTTTTCCGACCTCCAAGATTCTTTAGGAAATTTCCAGCTTTCGAATCTCTTTGGTCACCAAGTCATTTACTGCATCCAAGTCTTTCCAATCTACCAATACATCTGACATATGGTCATAGCAGCTTAGACGCTTGGTCAGATGAAATGTGTAATAATGGGAAGACGGGGAGCAGTGTGATTGATTTCTCTGAGGAGCTGCTAACAAAGATGATCTAAACGCTGCACTTCTTCTAATCTTCTGGACTAGTGTTTAACTAGCGAGGGTGTGTTGCTGGCTTTCATGGTGGCATTCATGGCAGCCAACCAGATTTTTATGTTCCAGAGAGGTCGAGCCAAGATTACCAAAATTAATCTCAAGAAGAAATCTGCATTCCTCAGGGACAGACGTAGCATCCAAGTCAATTAAAGGTTCAATCTGTTGCTCCGCATTTCTGCAAGATTGAAGGAGCCTCTCACCGTGAAGCCTGTCATATGCACTCAGGTTGCGGAGAAGCCATTAAGAGTGGGAGGGTGGAAGGAGTTTGGTGATGAGTTGCAAGGTCCAAGCCAAAGGAGAGATCGATTGTTCACAGAACCACGGATGGACTTGTTGAATTGATAGGAAGGATTTATTTATCTTCTCTTCCATAAACCTTCTCCAACCTATTTCATTTTGTTCTGCGGCCAGTTGCTTGATCCTATGGGACATCGGACCTAAGTCATGGGAATTCACAGTTCCTTGGAAGAGGAGATATTTAGTATAAGATTAGCCAGTTCCAGGTCCATACGGGTGTACTTCAGCAGCCAAGATTCCAAGTCAGTAACATCATCGACGAAAAGTGTCATACAAAGACTGTCTGAACACACGTAGGGGTGACTGGCCTTCTCAAAGCACCCACAGCTGGGGCAGACCGAGGAAATATCTCGTTTGCTGTAGCGTAAAAATTGGGAACCAACGCTGTAGAATTCACAAGCCTGTTTTGGAAGCCAGATTTGAAAGGTATGTGAGGCTTTCAACATCGCTCTGTGGAGTGAAAGCCAGTAGACCATGTCAAAGCTGTCGTTGGTCTGTCCATCTCTTTTCTTTTTACATAAAAAAATCCCTGAGAGAGTAAAGCCCAGCTGTAAGCCTGATATCCTCCAAAGTCCTGATGCGAGTTTTGACGAAGAATACACTGCAGCGAATTCTAAGGGAAGAATGCCTGTGTTTTGATAGGTGGGTTGTTCTAAGGCACCCTTTGCTAGTTTGTCAGAGACAGTATTCAATTTCTCAGGGAGTGATAGAACCTCCCAATAAAGAGCTAGGTCCATGTGACCAGAGACATGTCGATAGAGTATGTTGCTGGACAGACATGATTTCACATTCCTCAGTATCTTAGGATGTTGGCACACTTTGAGTTCGATCTGATTTGGGTGCCTAATTCAGGTGTGAGGAGTACTGCACTTTTTTGTCACACCATATCTCTGCTTCCCACTCTTGAATGTGGTATACATCACAGAGGCCAATAAGTAGGACATGCAGCCTAAGGATACCTAGAAGTTCAGCACGATTAGAAGAGGCGAAAGTGTTGTGCTCTTGAATCCAGCCAAACATGTGAACAAAAGTTTCTCGACAGTGCAGTATCCAACCAGTCCCACTTTGGTTGCTATTTTCCAATAAGCAGAAGGAACCATCTTTAACACTAATGAGAGAGCCATTAGAGAGAGTTGTTACTAGTCTCTGGCACAGGTCCTCATCCTGAGGAGAGGAGCAAGTTTGTGGCCAAATCAATTCTCCTACAAACTCAGAGAGGAAGTCAGAAAAGGATATGGATCTCAGGGATGTAGACAGACCTTTGACCGAGGAGTGCAATTTTTTCATTGAGCCTAAGTTGGACACCAAGGCCAGGCAAAAGTGATTGTGATCCATAATCGAGATTATTGAACTGTCATGAGAGAACAGGGAATAAGTTGCTTTAGTGTCTCGCTTTCTTTGTGAAACAGAGAGCCTTCAAAGTAGTGCCACTCCCATATTCTATGAGGCACATGCACATAGGGACCCAGAAGATGAAACAAGTGACCTCTGGAGTAAACCGTAGATCAGAGAAAGCTGGCCCAAGAACTCCAGCCTACTGATGTGGGATGCTTTGGGAGAACTCAATGGTCGAATGGCCTTTATTAGGTGTCCCAGCAAACTCCTCCAGACAGTTCCCATCTGCAGTGACTATATCTGATATCTGATAAAACATCTTTGTAAACACCCTGCACCAATTAATGCTCTTCAAAGTAGCTGTGCACGGTTCAGCCTTCAATGCCAGGCTCATGAGTAAGCAGTCACCTGATCTGGATAGGGGACCGATCTATTTGTATCTTTAAAGTAATGTTGAAAGTCTGTAGGCCTTGCCAAAAAAGCAATACCCAGGTGTTGAGAGCAAGAGGGCCCCACTTCCAATAACTGTGGGAGAAAGGATTGGCTGTGTGGCCAATCTGTAGTTGCAGAACTTGGATGGCGGCAGAGATTATCTTTCTGATTAACCTCCAGGAGCGGTAGTGCTTGCATACAATGAGTTGTTTGACTGGAATGTTGAAGAGACCGAAGCCTCTAAAAGAGAGTGGGATGCGACGTAGTTTGGAACATTTCTGCAAGTATCTAGCATGGGAAGGAGCCAATAGTCAAGCAAGTATAGGGTCTTCTAGCCCTCATGAAAGGGGCTAGTTAACATGCCAATACCGTAGCGGAGTCCTGGCATGATTTGATATGTATAGGTCAACTGCACGCAGTGGAGTGGAAGAGTGTCTGATCTGATCTTTGAGAGCCAAGAGGTTCACTTTTCTTCAAGGAATGAGAAGTGGGCTCTGAAATGGTTGTCTGGTGCGTCAAAGACTCCTAGAGTTATTTTACTTTGACTCAGAGGAAAGCATTCAACCGTCCTGTGAGTACCATCTAGTGTCTGGACTCTAAGTGCAAGATTGTCTATTGGCTTGAAAGAATAGAAGCCCTTCAAACGGATGCAGTCGATGCCGGACCAGATGCAGCTCTTCCATTTGAAGGCTTCTCCTGTGGAATGGAGCAAGTCATGTCACAGAGTTATATCCCTTTGAGTGTGTAGAAGAAAATCCTTGAGTGATTGACAGTCTTTGGTGGAAGAAAGGAAATCAGTGTCATCTACATGTACATCTCTGGCCAAACACGGATGAGTCTTGCAAATAGGAGAAGTAAAACTGATCCCCATGCCCACTTGTTATTGTATATTTATGACGACTTCACTTAACTGAAGCTAGGCCAAAGGAGCTCCCTTACTTCCTTACCCTAAACCCATGAAGTTCATATCTTCGGTGCCAGTTAAGGAGGATGACGAATTCTCATATCCTGAACTTTGATGTAATTTCATGTTTTGTAGAATATGCAAGGCCACTTCAATCGGCTTTTTGTTGCCTGCAAGGAGAGCGTACCAAATAAGGGACATAGGGATGTGGTTAACTCTGTCATATTAGTTTGCTGCATCCACTGAGACTGTATCTAATGGTTGTTTGAGTTGACTGGAAAGGTCAATCGTCAGAGTCTGGTCCAGCCTAGAATCATCCACAGTGCTACCAAGGTTCTCGTAGAGTTTATCAGCGAAAAGATTGGCCTGTTATATCAATTTCAGAGCCAGACACCCAAAGAAAAAATGGTTGAAAGAATTGAAGTCAGCTTCATATAGTTGGATAGCGGAGTTTCTCTACTAGGACAAGTCAAGCATTTTTTTCTGATATAACTTAAGGACCAACATTCCAGCTTTCCGGAGGGATCCCAGTTGATGAGGTAAGGTTTAGCAGACATTCCATCACCTCTGTTATGAGATTACTCTAGACACTCGCTATATGGTGACCTAAATGGATACCAGAGTTGGAAGAGCAGGTGAATTTTTTAGCTTTGGACCAAAAAGTGACAATTGCATCTTGGCTAACCCAAAGATCCTAATCTGATTTTGGGCCAATAATCTTACCAATTCTGCCTATTTCACAAAAGACTAATTTGGTGGCTTCATCTAGGTCAGCCAGTGGAAAGTAATTACCCCAAATAACTCCCTTTGCAGTATTTTCATCCTTGAGAAGTGTAAGTCTTTGACTGACTGGGATTTCATGATGGGTGCATCATGTGCTACAAAATATCTACCTCTAACTTTGTTTTGAATTGCCTCCTCAATAGCCACCTTATTGGTGTGTGCCATTTTGACTACATCTCTGACTGTTATGACTCTAGTCACACTGCCTCCCATTAGGGGCTTGGTGACTCTTTTAATTGCTCTCCACGTGTCTTTAGTAGCCTTGTAATGAGATATTATTAGCTTTAGTTGAATCACCTGAATTTAATGCAGCTTGTAGACAGGACTGCAGATGTGATTTGCAGAGACTTTTTGCTCAAGGAGAAAATAGTTTCTTTTTCTTTCTACAATAGGCAATGCCCAGTAGAAGCTCCTCAACTGACCAATTTCCAGGATCTACTGCAAGCGAATCTATGGGAGTCCCCTCTGCTCCTAACTCTACTCAAATGTAAATGTAGTAGTTGCTTTAATGCATGATCATACCATAGTTTTACCTCTGGACAGAAGGATGAAGAAGGTGTAAAAATTTTCTGGCAAGTTCTCTCAGTATGGGCTCTGATCTCAGTGATGTGTTTGTGGATTGTCATGTTGTTGAAACGCCAAGTCCAAGCTGTTTAACTTAGCGACATGGCCCTCTAGAAGCTGTAAGCATTGGGGGATCCAATGAGTGTCAAATTGGAGTTCAACCTCTTTTAGATAGTTAGCTACTGATCTCTGGATTGCCAAGATCTGTCTTTGTCCATTCAGTTTGCAAACCTTATAGGTGGGTTGTCTGAGTGAAGAAGTCGAATGAGACGTCAAATACAATTTTTAAGATTGGTCACCTCAAGATTGCAAGATTTGAAGCACCTGTCAATAGGGATTGAGCCATTGATGTGTGTGTGTAGCAGGAGAGGATTTACCCCAGGCATGGTGAGAGAATTCTTCAAAGGCCAAGACCAGCCGTTCAAGATTGTGGAAAAAGAGCCTGTGGCAATCAAGTCATTCTAGTCCATTAGAAGAATAAGTTACTCTCCCTTTGCAAACCACTCTTTGCATCATAATATGAAATTGTGTTCAACAAGTTCTTGTGGGAAAAAAGCTGGGTAGGTTGGACGGAGGACTTTAGTGTATTGTGATGCATCGCCTCTGGTTACTATCCCAACTCCCCAGGCTGGTGAAGAGAGATGCATTCTGAAGGGTGGCTATTAAAAGAAGTAATCACTTGCATCTTTCCTTTGTGAAACCAACCAGAGAGAGGGTCTCTCCAAGAGAAATGCCATTAGGAGGCCTGTATAGTTGACGTCAAGCCTAGATATAAGAATACTTACTAATACTGATTGAACATTTTTAGTCTCAAAGGACAGGCAGCCCCCTAATCGACACATTATACATCGGAACACAGCTGACATTTTCTAATCTGTAATTTATCTGAATGAGTCAGTATTCAGCCTTTTTGGATTGTTTTTTCTTCTCCAAACTCCTCACTCAAAGCGACAGCTACCTGCTCTGAACCCAGAGTTATTGTCCTGCAGAGACGTCCATAAGAATTGAGAGGAGAGTGAATCTCATAGAATGTTCCTAGTTGGCAGTTGTTGTGTTTCTAATCCTTATCTTAAATTGTGCTGCCAGCCATGCCTCCAGAGGAAGTTCTCTGAACATTGTACTCAGGAGAATTCATATAGGTCTTATTGGCTTCAGTCCAATAGGTCTTAAGAATCTCCATTGACTGACGAAGAAAGGACAACTTGGAACTTATGGAGGTGCCTCTTTCTATCTATAGCATGGAAAGTAGTTCCAAAGGAATGTAGTGTTTATCTGGGATTTTGCTTTCAACCGCCTCAATGCTCTTCTCCAGAAACTGAATCCTCTATAACATAAGAGCTACATACCCTCTAAGGTCCATAGCCAGGAAGTCAATGAAGAACAAAGGTGAGGTGGGGATCCTGATCAAAAATTTTGGCCTCTTTGGGGTGGGAGGAACAGAGTCTTTGTCATCTGTGTACACTGTCATATCAATGGCATCTAGCTGACCTAAAGTGGAGACAGACATGTCATCCTACGAATCCCTAATAACTTTAGAGGTTGCCCTGGCACGTTTCTCTAACAGTGAAAAGAGGCCAGATAACTTGCTGACCCCTAACTCATATCCTGACATAGAAGTCTCTGAGCAATACTAAGAATAGGAAGGATCGTGAGTTGAAAGATTTATCCTCAAAGATGTCACTGCTATTGCTATCTAAAAATTCCTTTCCAGCTTTGGTGGTGCTGAAGGTGAAAACAGAATCTGCGATAGAGCAAACTGACCTGGATTAGACTTGGAGGCAAGCTTTTCCAGCTCTCTTCGTGAAGCCAATTTTTCCCAGATATAGATGTTTTCTTTGCTGGCCTTTGCCAATTTGAACAGACTGCTAAAAGGTTTTTGAATGCCTGCACAGCACTGAAATCAAAGACATTACTGCTTCTCATGGCCATAAAGTAGGAATCCCCAGACATCACGTAAGCATACCTTTTGCTACTCCTCTTCACTCTTAATGAGCACATGCTGTTTGTCATCAAAGATTGCACTATCTAGTTTCAATGCATCCTCCTGGTGGCAGACATGGCACCTCATCAAGTGATAAATGCTCACCCCAGGGCAAGACATGAACTTGGAGACATATTTGGTAATCTTCACTTTTGGAAAAGAAGCCCAAGAACCCTCTGGAGTCAGATTCCGACAAACAGAGCCAAAGAGGGAGCTTGCTTATGCTCATATTTCTGAAAAATTTTCTCACCAAGAGAGTTATGGATTTCTTCCTTTTGGAGTCCTTAAGATCATCATAAAGCCAAACTGCCATCTACATATCAAGTGCCAGAAGGCCATCAATGTGTACAGGTTTGGCTGAGAGCTGATAGGCTTCGCATAGGCCAACCATTTCTATATAAAAAGCTCCAACCTCTTCTGAAGACCCAACAGTAGGAGCTGAAACAGTTTGCATGAAATCACCCTACCAAATCTTCCAGAGCTCTCTCTTCTTTGCCTCCTGGATAAGAAATTGCATCCATTTCAGGTCTCTGTGATCTGTCTGGATGACGAAGGCTGTATTGTGGGGAATCCCTTTCCTGAAAGGTGTAGAAGGGGGAACGCCAGTGCAGATGGCAAAATTGAGCTCCTTTGAAGAATGGAACTCCTACCAAGATGTCACCACAGTTTCTGATGCCAGGCACTTTAGAAGTCTTTTGATTTCTCTTCCACAGTGTGCCAGTTGACTTTGTTGGGAACAATGAGAAGCACAGATGCCTGATCTGTATAAAGACCTGGCAGGGTTTGATCTTGAGGCTGACATTGCACTAAGTGAAGTCTGTGTCAAATTGGGGGATCATGTCTCACAGCCTGGAGCCCAAGATGCAGGAGCCACTGATTAACTTGACTTTTTGTTGAAAATGCACTTATTGATGCAGTGTGAGAATTTGTTGAATTAGTTGTTAACAAAACAAATGGAGATGCAGTGGAAGATGCTGTTGGACTTATTGTTGGCAGGGCAGTGGAAGATGAAATGGGCAATGCAGTTGGAGAAGTTGTATGTGTTTGAGATGTAGTTGGAGAAGCTGTGGGTGGGGCTGTAGGACTTTTGTTGGATATGCAGTGGATCAGGTGGTGTAAGAAGTTGTTGGACTCATTGTTGGTGATGTAGTTGGAAATGCAGTTGGTGTTGCTGTGGGATTCCAAATTAGTAGTACATTTGGAGAGGAGGTGGAC
>JALLAW010000420.1:0-13441 GCA_036939535.1 Cyclotella kingstonii | reverse complement strand
CTTTCATCGGAATGATTGGCGCCTTTGCGTTGATGGTGGTAGAAGTGTCGGGCGTGCTCCTGCTAGCTTAGTTTGCAACATTATCCATTACCGTTGCTGTTGAAGGCGGTAACATATTTAACGGAGAGGAACGCGCTTTACCGGATGTTGTAGTCGAGTGTGGTGAGGGTGTCGTCACGCAGGGGACAGCTGAGATTTGCGCTACATCTACCGGTTCCGGCCGCGCTGACTGGGTGCATGTATTCCTAGGCACTACCATGATCGGTGCGATCGTTGGCATTTTATCAGGAGCACTATCTACTGACGGAGCGATGTCATCCTGATTAGTTGTGTCCGAGAAGTTACGATTGCCTGGGATTGTCACTACATTAACTACAGTTGTTGTCAAAGCACCAATCGGAAGGGGGTCAGCATCTGTGTCAGCTTTTGGAGAACCATGTGAGGGTAGTGATACACCTAGTGCGGTGGGCTGCACGATTCCAGAAGCTGAAATCGAATGTACCAAGTCAGTGCCCGGAGTCGAGTGCGCTGTAGTACATAGGTTTGAGGTTGTGGTAGGGCCTGGAGATTGATCACCTGGTGGTAGCGCCGCGGTATCCGCCTCTGTCGTGTTCTCTGTCGCAGACATTGATCCACGTTCCGCACTAGGTATGCGCATGTGTGGATATGGAGGGGAGGGTTCTCCTTCGCTAGTTTCCATTTTTTTCAAAATCAACACTTCATTTTGTGGAGAGGGAGTGCGTTTCCTTGAAACTTCTGTAGTTAGTTGTGCTATTGGAGGTCGGGCGACTAGAATTTTAGTGATCGTGGGTGCGCACTTTGCCAGTCGGAAGATCTGCTTCATCTTTTGTCATAAAGTCGTCAGAGCTCCTATTTGTACCTCCTGCATAAAGGCAATCATTTGTAAGAATGATCGCTTGCCCTGGTAAGATGTGAGATTCAATTCTTTCCTCATCTTTATCCTTGTAGAGCTGAAGGTGCTTTAAATGAAAGGCATCCAGTGCAACGATGACCGATATTGGTTGGTGCGCAAGTGAATACGCGTAGACTCTATCCTCGTAATCCGAATGCAATTTCGATGGTGACCATCTCACTGGCTTGGAGCGTTGCTTTTCGACATGATTGCGCCGATTTGTGAGCGTGACAATTCCGGGTAGAGGAGGCGTACTTGAAAAAGAATAGGGTTCATAATTGCTCTGAGTTTGAGTTGTAATATGCGCAGCGGATGATTATTGCTTAGTATGGAAGAAAGTTGAGGTAAGAAGAGCCTAGCCTGGTTGCCTCCTGTAAGATTCATCCACTGCTTCTTGGGAACTTTCGTTAGTAGAGAACGAGCAGTCATAAGTTACTCTTTAGTCATAATAGCGCCTAATCCAAGAATCTGATAAGGAGAGTGAAAGTCGGAGACGATTGTCCTGCTTAAGCCGCATGAGTGGTCCGCCATAGTTGCGTGAGCCATAATTTCAACACCGCCGTTAAAGACCGCAACTATCCCAGTGCAGCAAGTGCGCCTGAGATTGTTGGCATCGTCCTCATTAATCTCGAGGAGGTTTTGCCAAATGGAGGAAGAAGTTCTGGGGTCACATCACAACAGCGAAGTGCAACCATAGTTAAGCGCAGTCTTACAGGGAGAGAAGTCGAGGAATTGGTAAGGTTGACCTAGGATCGTGATGTTGTTGGGCGCATATTCCTCTAGGGCTTTCACTTTGGATACTTGTGCAGTTCTTTGCCGCAGTAAGATCTCTTCTTTAGATAGTCGTCGTCAAAGTCACAGTATTTTTCATTTGCAGTTGAATCATTTCAGTGTTCAATTGTAGAATAATGGTTGCCTTATGGTAGCAACTTTCAATTGACTTGAAAGTGAATTCATTCCAAGCTTGCTGGAAGAATATCGCAACATCCATTAGATTTGCTGGAGCCCTATTTTCAACACCCTTGGCATCCCGTCGAGTAGAAGCATTTTTCATCGTTACCTCTTTTACATTTGTTGGTAGGTCATGAAAGTGAGTAATGGCCGAGAGTAAAAGATATTTGTATCTTTTTTCACAGCGTGTGTATTATCCATATCCGTAGGTTGAATCCATGATGTGCATTTGGAGAAAAGAATATCAGTCACTCATTTCCTGTCACTATTTCCTCTAGATGACGTTAAGAATAATCCAACCGTAATAACACAGGGTGACCTGTTCTAGCTTTCGTGGAAAGATAAAATTGGTTATAAAACCGATTCCAAAATATCCACAAATCCATTCATGCCGTTTTCCGAGAAGCATAATTTACTGGGCATGGCCCAACCTTACATGCAGGATTTTTTGGTTTTCCAATCATTGTCATTTCAATTTTATGGGAACCAGTAGCATTGCAGCACATGACGAGCGAATGTGGCGAAATGCGAGAAAAAGACCATATTCATCCATATTGTATAAATTTTGTATATTATATGTACTCAGAAACTCTTTCAACTCTTCAATTGCAGCTGAGAGAGTAGGGTCAGGCTAATTAATGTCACCTGCTTTGCTATCCAAGTACTTTCTCCCAAAAGTGTGTCGATTGGGGAAGTGTTGAAACCAGCCATCTGATGCAGAGTAAGACACTTCTATTTTCAAAAACTTAGAAATTTCAGTAGCCTTTTGTTTTTTCTTTACAAGGTGACACAGAAATTTTTGACATCCTAAAAATAGCAATCATATGTTTTCCAACTCTGGGAATCTAGCTGACACATATCCCTGCCATGAGCAAATCAGTAGCCAGGATTCAAACACATAACGTTCATAAATAGCACATCTCATCTAAATTTTACGACCACTCTGCTCATGAATGCCAAACTCACTCACCACATGTCTTTACCCCCATCCATTATCACACAAATGTATAATTGACAGCCGCTGCTTCTCTATGAGTAGCTTTCCAACCTCTCATTATCGACTGTTGGAAATTTCCTCTGATTGTTTTTCGTTTCTCTTTCTTTGGAATATGGATTTTTTGATGATTGTTTTGGAATCAAGCTGAGCTCAAAGGGGGAGAGGTGGCGATTTGCTGTGGCCACTCATGCGACTCAACCTCCGAAATGAAATGAGAACAAAGCGGCAGAGAAGAAACATTAAGCCAGCTTTTGAGAAACCCGTCAGAAGAAATGAAAATAAAATGCGTATTAAAATCTACGTGCGTAATTATGGAATTCATAATACCACTTTGTCTACCATTCTTACGTTGTACATACGCTCGCTCCCAGGCCGCGAAAAGACTAATGTTTGATGTGCAGTCTTCAGAAAGAGTTGACTGTACTCATAATACAAAAGGCAAGGAGGGCACCAAGGCATCTATACAGACTAATGAGGAAAGCGAAGAAACATTGATAAATCTTCAGTCCAACTCAGTAACTTAGTATGCATGACCTGGTTAAACAGATATGCTTGTTGCCAATACATAATCTATAACATTGGAAGTGTACTTAAACGTCACTTCGCTGCATTATGTGATTCATTTGGCATTAAGCATAAGCCAACCAGTGTCAGGAACCCACAAGCAAATCCAATCTTGGGTCATTGCATCAAGTCGTGATGACAATGCATTGCACTGCTGAACTAGGTATGGCATATTCAGTTGCACCTGAGGACATAGACATCTAGGATGCTGCAAAGGCTATTCACTCTGCATACCATACAGTACTTGAAGCCTCTCCAGGCACAGCAATCTTTGGATGGGATATTTTCATTTGCTTTCTTTATATTGCTGACGGGAACAGAATAGGAGAATATAGGCAAAGACAGGCAGGTCTTAACACAGCTAATGAAAACAAAGACAGATTTGATTAAAATTATGAAGGAGATCAAAATGTACTTATTCTAAAAGTAGGTATCCTCCCTGTCACGAATGTGATCCATGGAGACTAATAGAACAATTAGGGTTCAATGCGGAAGTATATCAGAAAGGATGAATATCCAGAGAGCACCCCATTTTTCATTAAACTAGTCATTATGATGATTAATACTTTCTTGTACTCTCATGCAACGTCTTATACTTGATAATACTACTAGCCGTATGCGATTACCATGCCATTGCACCTTACTCTGATTTTTCCCTTTATCAAAAGTTTTTCCTTATTAAGCCAACCAGATTCTTCATTCATGGAGTTGAGTGGTGTGAGCCATTTATGTCAAGTATCTGGATGTGCCCCACATCAAAAGAGCAACATGGCCTTAGACCACATCACTAAAATAACTCTTTGCACTGTTGTACATAGAATCTTGATGTGAGCCACTGATATGTAGACAGCTCTTACATAGAGAAGTATCTTGAAGTGGATTCGCAAGACTAACCACATCAACTGGTGATGATGATTTTTCCACCACATCATCAATCTAAATCCTTTACTACTAATCAGCAATAATAGGTAACATCTAGATACGCTAGTAACTTGTTTTCATTTCATTACAAATCATCAGAATTGCATGATGCAGTGTGCTGATGTGAATTGCTGATGTGAGGTCGAATCTTTGTATTCTACACACATGTATAATATGTGACTAATGCAACTGAAATGGAATTCTGTCAGGCCCCAGTTGCATTTCAACTCTGCCTCCTGTTGGGAATCACTTAGCCTCTACTGTAGTTGTGTATAAAATGCAACTGGAGTTGCATATTCCAGTTACATTTTTGTCACCCACCCCTACAGTATGTAAAAAGATCAGAACACATCATGTACCAAAGCATATATAATGCTATATGTCATATTGGTTTAGTAGCTTCATCTAGTTGAAGTGTTCATTATTTTTACATAATTTAAAGTAATAATGTTCAATTAGAATCAGTTGTGACTATTCTTTTTAGCTGTAGCCTCTGACATTCCCCAACCAGCGTGCTTTGTTTACCAGCCAACCTATTATTGCTTAGGTCAATGGTGGAGAACTGATCTTTGTAGGCAAGGTTGGGAAGGATGATGGTAGTGAGTCCTCTCCCCATGGTGAGTGCTTGTCCTCTGATTTTTTGAATGGTCCAATTGGATTGCATAGCCATAAGTTCTGACCATTTCTGTTTGTTTAGTCCATTTAAGGGACACCTCAAAGCCAAGGCAACTTTCTTTGTCTTGCCAGCCTTCAAGAAATCATAGTCATCTCCATTGAAGATGATGATTTTGGGCTTGGCGATGCCAAGGATGACTTGTAGGGCTTTTGGGCTGTTTGCATTCATGCTATTGAGGCTGTTATTGAAAGAAAACTTACATAGGTTGACCTCATGTTTTGCATTGTTTCAAAGCTGTTTGTTTAGAACTTTTTGTTAAATTTATCAAACTGTCCTGATGTTCTAAGGATGAACTAGATGTAATGATAACTATTATAGTTTAGAAGTTATTATTACAGACCTAAAATAAATAAAGATAACATAGCTGGCATTGCAGTATCGATCTGGATACCATCCCAGATCAGATGTAGCACTCAGCAGTCTCCTCACAGCACAAATATGTATGTTCTTGTTGTTTTGCTATGCTGTGAAGTGTATCTGTGGGATGAATAAAAGGGTTCTGATTGATGTGTTTTTTCACCACCTGAGAGCTGACTCTTGCGTAAAACTTGAAATTACCAGGCCATCTGTGTAATTCAACCCTTACCTGAATAAATCCTTCAACTTTGTCTTCAAATGATAGTAGAATGTTTCCTGCCATCTCCTTGCTTACAGGAAGCTTAAAGGTTAGCACTGCATGCATAACAAATGATTTTGATGATTCATCTTTAGGCAGTAGTGTGTTCCAAAAATGATCCTAAAGTAGATATCAATGATGGATATGGAGTTATAATTAATAAATTCTGATTTTATGATTGCATGAATTTCAAAAAAAATGCTATGTGTTAGTATTTTAATCCACTTTCCTTTATCAACCTTGCTGAAGCTCTGGGGCTAGAAAGAATTTGATGTCATTTAGTATTAGTCTCTTTGCAATTGCTGAATGTTTTCAGCTGAAATGGAAAAGATCCAATGGCACTAGCCATAGTTGGTAATTATGATGGGAATTTTGCATATATTTACATTATGAAGCCAAAATCACTTATGTTAGCTACGAGTACAAGGTGTGTGTGAGAAATTATCATACTTTATCAGCATACTAGAGATGAAATATGACACAATTCTCATTACACTCACACATTTTCCATCTGGAATAATATAGATAGATTTAAAAAAAATAGTGCTCAATTATAGCCATTTTTTCGACAAAGATTGACTATGATGTAAAATCTACCATGCACATGCATCCACAGCCTGTGGGACATGCCTTATTCATATCAAACCTTTGAACGAATTTAAAACACAATAATAGCATAGATATTGGCTGGGTAAGAGATAATGATGTAATCATGACATCAGATCTTGCAGAACCTACCATGAAATAATATGTTGCAAATGTCCACCATGCCCACAGAATGGACACCACGTACACGCCCCACGAACAGCACTGCAGCAAATAGAGCACTGGAAAGCATAGTCTTCACAATTATTGCAGATGTCATTGTAAGTGACAGGAGTCATACATCTCTGACAAAGTGCGTTAAACGTGATACCCGGGGCCACGCCAGGATTTGACACTATGTCGAATGTGCTGTGACCATTGTTTCGACTTGAGGACTTTGATTCTACATGAGTAACTACCTCACCACCAGCGCCAGGAATGGCGTAGGCAAGTCTCTTCGCGATTTCATTTCGTAAAGTCAGCATACCCCACCCATATAAAATCGCAGAGTACCGATGGAGATAATTATCGTATCGACGATCATCGAATTTAGGAAGAAGGTTAAATTTGGTGTTGAAATTATCGACTCGGTCATTACGGATTCTCCTGCGATCACGGCCAAGTGTTAATACAGAGACAATCGTTGAAAGCATCTGGTACTCTCCTTCTTTCTCGTAGTATCGTATAATTTCTTCAACTGCTCCTGTAGAAAGAGCATCACTTTGTCCTCCCCACCCATTAAAGTCATCAGCTTCGTAAGAAATCATAGAGTCTATTATCTTAGCTAAAAGTGTCCATGTGTCAGATTTCGCTTTTTCGCCAAAATCAGAGTATATTTTTGCATTGTAAGAACAAAAATTTCGGGTGATGGCCAGTCGATCGCACACGACAGGAGGAGTGCGTTGATTTTCACACACAAACACACCATGCGGTAAACTACGTGGTACTGCTACTACATTTTTGTTTGAAGGAAAGCTGCCTGTGTGGTGGTCATATGGAGCGATTTTATTCTGTTTCTTTCTCTTTACTGCAGAAATAATTAATAGGAACAAGGAATAAGAGCAAAAAAATAAGAGTGTAAATAAAATCAGCCTATTGAGAGTACCTACATAATCTTTGATCTGGAGGTGTCATTGCAATGCTTGGAGACTGGTATGAAAACAATTTCTTTAAATTACCCATCATTGAGAGTTGTTTGGCAGATGATTCGTTTGGATATGAAGATGACTTTTTACACTCAGCAGTTCTTCCTTGTGAGAGCATTGACGCATGGGAAGTCAAAGTATTGTGAGGCAATGATGCATTCATATCCCACCCATTATCCGTCTTCTGGCCATGAATCCAGGATACATCATGCAGAGTAAAGTCTTGAGACAGCCACCAAGCATCACCCAAGTAGAGCTTTTGTGCAAGTGTTTGATTTTGCCCATTTAATAAAACTTTATCGAAAGTTCGAGTCACTAGTACCGAGGGAGATATTGATGTAAATCCAAGAAATCGCTCGTTTGTACTAGCATCATTATTGCTCTTAATAGCATCTCCTTCAGTAGATTTGTGAGTATTTGGATCTGGGTCAAGCCTGGTTAGAGATTTTCGTGATGATGCAAAATAATCATTAAATCTATTACCAAAGTTACTACTAAGAGACTTCCGGCGTGAAACATGATGGAACCCCTCTGAATCATCGCTCTCAATCCTATCCGAGTCATCACTGTCAAGAATTAATTGTTCGGCATCATCATACTCATCACTGCTGCTACTACTACTTAATTTGTTTGATGAATCAAGATTATCGTTTGATTCATTATTTTCCAAATCTAGCCCCCATTGTGCTGCTTTAGCTGAGGTATTCATTTCAATGAGATCAAAAAGTGTGCGAGGTGTTTCTCTCATCAAAAAAAAATCATCTCTACTGCAATCGCTCTCATCATTAATTTCATAGATATTAGTCGCACGATCGCTATCACTTACGCTGCAGGATCTGATTACCGGAGAATGACTAGCTTTTAGTCTCAATAATGAGACTTCATTTGCTTGATGCCAGGACCACATTCTTTTTACTGGGCCATTGTCAAAGGCTACCAGGCCACCCGCTCCACCAGCAAAAGCTACTCCACAAAGAGGTGGACAAGGCACAAAGGTTGCTTTCGTCATGTCAATTGGCATGCTCTGCAAATCCGCAGCATTAACAGCCTCACATTCATGGCTTCCACATGGTTTTGTGCTGATCTCCCCATCAACCCTGAGAGAGTCAGACAGTTCGGCTGGTGTAGTAAGATCAGTCATTTTCTCTATGACTGGTGCTGTTACTATATCAATATCGAACTGAGTTACTGCTCTATCTATTCTTTCAGGCAGCGTATGCGTATCAGGTGGAGCCTCGCCATACTGCGCAATCTTCTCAGCAATCGATTGGCTATTACTCGCACCAAAAACACCCTCCTCATAGTGATTCCACCAAGAAGAACTGTCATCTCGTCTGTACACGTGAGTAGAAGATGGCTTCGATGAATTGCACTCTGTAAGCACTGTCTTTTTCAAATCGCAGTTGTGTGATGTTATGTCCGACCCCCTAAGATGCCTCGATCGGTGAAGTTCATTTGCTTCAGGGACTCTATAGGTGCACATTTTTCCAGCTTTGGTAAGACAGCACAGAAGTAGCTCTTCCTGGTTCATAGCATTAAGACATCGGGGAGTAACAGCTAAATCCACGGCAATGATGTCACTCATATCACCCTCTCTACCACCAGGGGCAAGACTCAAAGCATCTTCATAAACTCCACCACCTCTAAATGATGCGATTTTTCTTGCATTGTTCAGTCTGCTCTCTAAATTTGAAAGTTTCGTATCCTTTTGCTGCTCATCGTTATCGACGTCGAATTTCCACAGCTCAGCCTCCCAGCCACCAATGGCGTATGATGTAGTAGCACTTGTTTCGTCCACATTATTTATTTCTTGGCTATTCATTATCCGCAGAGGAGAAGATTTGGTGTGCGTTTTATCTGAAGATATGGGCATTATAGGAGAGGATGATACTTCTTTTGTCCTTGAATTAGGATTTTCATTTAGTGCTTCTACTTCTTTCCCTCTTGCGTCAGCTACTACAGCCCCATCTGCATTTGGGGATGAGAAGGGTCGCGAAGTAGTGGTTGAATTAAAATCAAGATCTAGGGAAGATGCTGGTGACTTAAATAAAAATACACCATCTGTAATTGATGATTTTTAAGGGTGTTATTACATGGATCAATAGGAAGATCGTCGAAACTATCTTCGTATGAAGACGGCAGAAAATTGGATCAAAACTTACCTGGAAAACTAGGATTGATACGGGCTGCGACGGCTCCAGACATGGCAAATCGTGTGGTGACTTGATAAGCTTTGACGGCTGCAATACTTTCTTCCGTTTCTTCTAATCCATCACCATCCATAGAAACGGGCGATAAAGCAGGTCCATTTTCTTCAGAGCGCAATGGTGTTGATTCCCACAGCTTCGCAACTAAGTCATCACTCGCTTCAGCATCAGAGCGAACTTCATCCAATCCCCAAGTCAGCCAGCGTGATCCTAAGTCACAAGAATTATCCCGGGCTTGAATTGCTTGTTTTGATGGAGGTATGGCGCCTTCAACATGAATTCAAAAAAAACAGGACAAATCTTTGTTTGCAACTGTAATGAAAATAATTAAAAGTACATTGAGTTTGTTTAACTGTAAACTCACGTATTCCAACAGCTCCATGAGGATGAGCAACAAAACGTGACAAGCATCTATTGGTAGGTGTACTTCCTATTCCGGAACACTTTCTATCATCCCAAAGACTCACTATTCCCATGCAGTCTATTGTTGAAAACATATGAAGAGTTTCATCATGAGAATAAGAGCAGTCAACCAAAATACTACCACTATCCGGGCACAAGAATCTCGAGTTGGGACGAGCTCCACTGAAATTATTGACGCCTGAAAACAGAGACATACGAAGGTCAAAGAGGCATGCACTTGCTCCAGCTGTTGCAAGGAGTATGGGTGCTGCAGTGGTATTTATTGAAGTGAAAAATACGTATTAAAAGGGACAACATGTAAACAACTGTAAGATCCTAAAAATAATTTGAGACTACCTGATGATCCTTTCCAAGCAAGACTAGTAACAAGGTCACTGCCATATGATGTTGCAGCTCTTTCAGATATCTGATTAGTTTTGATAGAATTGGACGCATTACTGTTACCAACTCCACATGATTGATTGGTAGAAGCTGCTGGCAATATTGATGATAGATATGTTGTATTATTGACATTGTTGGTATTGATTGCTGACGTTGCATGTGGCATCAAATCAATTAATGGAGGAGGTGGTATTTGAATTTGGTTTGTGACTCCATTCGTTCCTTTTTCACTCTGAAGGTTGCTCAGTTGATTATTTCTGTGAATGTCATTACACTTCGGACTACCAAAGGAATCAGCTGTGTTCAAAAGTCCAACTAGGGGACTGAGAGCCCGTCCTGAACAGTCCCATATTAAAATTCCACTTCCGCGTGCCGTTGCAAGGAGGATAGAAGAAGCACTGCATCTTTCTTCACTAGTTCGACTTTCACTTGTAAGATTACCTATTGGAGATGGTTGAAAAGCCATGGTGGTGATACCTTTTTGAATTCTATAACCATGATACATATTTTTTGATGAGCTCGCAAAGTACTCATCGTGACCTTTAGTATCATTAAACGAAGCATAATTGAGCACCATCCAAGGATGCTGAGGTACTAAAATGTCCACGATAGTAATGCACATGGACGAAGCAATCGCAGCCAGCGTAGGCGTACTATCATTGCCCCTTTCATGACTCGTGCGAACTGTCATACTGTATGGTGCGTTACAAGATGAAAATAATGTTGCTGATAGTAAACGTTGATTACTCTTCATTGTATTCGGTGGACAAGGACGTATGGAAGGACGAAGCGCTTGATTTTGGTCTGACAAAAACTGAGGCATGACACTCATCTTTTGTCTTTTACCTAGTTAGGAACTAAAAGAATTTTGCATGCTAAGTTCTATAGTTTCTACAGTTTCATCCGAATGGGAAGTGAGTACATTTGAACTGTAAAGTTGTTTCTGTTGTTCGTAGTATAAAACATCTGCAAACGAAACTAGCCACAGGAGTAACATCAACAGGTGACAGATTTTCCACTCCAACGGTGGCAAAAAAGCGTGCTTTGATCGTGAATCGAACACGAGACCTTCAGATCTTCAGTCTGACGCTCTCCCAACTGAGCTATCGAAGCTGATATTGAAGTGGATTTTTTATGCACTATAATTAACCTGCACGGTAGGAGTACATCTATTCTCAAGAATTACAGTCATGCTACTTAGTGACATCATCAGCATGACACATGACACATACAAACTCAAAATTTAACAAATTCAAAATTGATCAGACCCAAATTGTTTTTACAGACATGAATCTCAAAAAAGTGGAGATAAAAATCATGCATCGCACACAAGAAACAAAGCGGTCCCTTCGATAATCTTTCCTCAATCCAACACTAAATAACCAAACAAAATGGGTAATAATACAATGTAACCACCATGGTGCCATCTTTTTGAACATATTCTTTCTCATATTGTGGCTTGTATAAATACAGTATACAGCAAGTCAAAAAAGATCCATACTGCTGCTAATGATTGGAAGTCTTCAACAAGAGCATGCAACTTAAAAAAACAAAGAAAACTTTCCTTCCTGCTGCAATAGATGATTAAGTCACGCAGACTTGAAAATTCAATTTCAAATGCATTACATCAGTTTCCATGAGCTATTGTACTATATTCTCATGTTTATAACACCAATGAAGATATGGCAATTTGATCTTCTGGATCCTGCATCTCAATAATACAAAGTTATATATCACACTTCACTGGTTCGCTGGTGGATCATATCTAGATCTTTGCTTTGAATATGGAGTCTCACAAGCTGTGTTTCATCATTATAACTATGTGGAGGGAATAATGATGTTTTTCATGGTTCTATGTTGAAGTATTTTTTGATGACCATCCAATAAATTGTTAGTTCTAATGTTGGCCATTGCTTTTGATGATCATTTCTAAATTGCATATTTTTGCAGTGACTAGAAAGATCCTTCATTACAATCCCATTATAGAAAAGATTAGTTACAAAGTAATTTATATGAAACGTATGAATGAATTTCATGTGAACTGCCATACTGTATGGCATGTTGTAAGATGAAAACAATATCTCTATATCTAATGCTATTGCCAATTTATTCGATCGACAAGGACGTATGAGAGGACAAATGGCTTGATTTTGGTCTGATAAAAATTCAGGCATGACACTCATTTGTGTAAGAGCTAGGCACTCAAAGTATCGTTTCCCTAAATGGAATAAAATGGCAGATAGTTGAAAAGCCTCTACTATGACAGGAAAGAAAATTTTATTAGTACCATTATAATGACTCTTTAGAGTAGAGAGCTGTTTTCAGAATATAGCAGATATATAATACATAACCATGTTTAGTATGACATTTGTTGTAGTAGATCTATACTAACATAGTATAGTACTATACCGTATGTACTCACATGCATTAAAATTTGGAGCGTGAAAGGCTGAATCCTGCAAGAAACTGAATCCTGCTATAAAACTCAAATCCTGTAATAAGAAAATGGAAAGATAAAGTTCATTTTTCTTTGAAGTAATCAGTATTTGTGAGTCATGGAATCCTGCAATAATCTTTTACCTATCCAATGGAAACACGTCATATAGGAAGTATAGTACTCAATCATGGTATAGTGCATATCTTAATACAGTGCTACTGTCCTCTCTCTCTAGAGAGAGAAAGAGAGGCACATTTAATATTAATGGTATGCACTATACTTACTATCCTCCCTTATCTAAAATTAGGTGAGTACTATGATTTCCACTACAGTCTATCTCATTGATGAGTGAAAAGTGAGTACAAATGGTGACGTTGCTGTCTGTGGTGAAAAGCTTCTGCAACTGAGCCACATGATTCAGGGGCGAAAAACACATTTATACTTGTCTCCCAAGACCTATGGTAAGAGGTCATAATGGACAGTTAAGACGCGTTCTAAGTGGACCACTTACTGGTCAGATCTGACCAAGAAATTGTAATAAATGTCAGACCTGAGCTCAAAAGTCGGAGTCTTATCCTACCTGGACAGGTCAGATCTGACATTTATTACAATTTCTTGGAGATCG
>JALLAW010000419.1:0-13446 GCA_036939535.1 Cyclotella kingstonii | reverse complement strand
TTTATCTAAATTATAGCGTAATCTATGCGAAAATTTCTCACAAATGCGATTTGGTTTGGTCATATTTCGAGAGCGCTCCAATATGAAATTAATCTACGCTTAACCTTTTTATCAACTACCCAATTAGGAATTAAATCAGCTATGCATTGGCTGAGATGGCTCAAACAGCTGTGCATTGGCTGAGTTATGGCTTAATGAATAAACACCTTATTTTAGGGTGGTATCATTTTGATTCTGTGTGATTCTGGCAAGATACTCCAAAATTATCAACATAGGACTTAGATACTCACCCAGACTCAGGGCTCCCAAAAATTCAGACCATAATTTTCTTAGAGAGAACACTCACAATAGGATTTAGAAAACTTCTACCTACCGCCACCACCATACATTCCAGTAACCCCTCATCACCAATTCTGGAGGCAATAGCTCTACAAGAAATTGACCCCTGGACTTCCTTCCACCCCAAAACTATTCCTTTACATGCTTTGATCAAGATTTTACATGGCAAAGTTCACCCCCCTAGTTGCCAATGACAGAGGGCGATAATACAGTCCGTGTTCTCACCATTAAACATCCCCCCGCCCCTTCCAGTTAAATGTCACCACATCTGATGACCTAAGGGCTGAGAATGTTCAAAAATTGCTCATTCGCATTTTGGATAGTAAGTTACCAGGAGGGGCTATAAGGTCTATTGCTTATTCATTGAATGTAAATCAGTGTGTGATAAATGACATTTGGTCTTGTCTTTGTTTTCGCATAAAAATATTCTGCTCATCAAAACATAAGGCAAAAAAAAGAAATGTGGCAGGCCATTTGCAGGACCTCCCTTGACCGATTTTGAAGGCGTTCCTCGCAAGAAAAGGAAGATGCAACTGGCAGTTGGTAAGGCTTTGAAAGTGTCCATTACTGTTGTGATTTAAATCCTGAAGGAACGTTGGATTCACCTCTATACAAGAATATTGAAGAGTAACTTTACATGGCTCACAAGTTGAGCCATGCCAATTTTAACACGTCATAAGAAACACAATGATGGATGAGATTATTCACATGAATGAAAAGTTGTTCTTTATTATGAACAGTAGGGAAATGATAATATTTCCCCAAGGATGAAGAAGACCCATACAGGGCAACCAGGAATAAGCTTCACATTGGTAAGGTTTTTTTCCTGGCCGCAGTGACTCATCCCCAGTGGGAGCCCGACCTCAAGTAATGGTTCATCTGGCGCATCAGTGCATGACCATTCGATACACTCGCCAAGGAGAGCGCCCAAAGGATGATGTTGTGAAAGAAGCCATCACTGGAGTGAGGAGGGACTTATATCATAAAGTCATCACAGATTTGATCTCGCTGCAATCAAGGAGATGATGCCAAGAGCTTGGAGTAAGACAATAATCTTTTGCTAGACAATAGGCCCTTCCACATCTGACAACATGATAGCAGGAAACTTTGGATTTCTATAACCTTGTGAATAAAAAAAAAGCCAGCACAATTTAGACCATTTAAATTGGAAATGATTAATACTATTTTGCCAGAAGAAAAATCAAATTCGGGTTTTAGCATGCACCATGGCTTATCAATATCAGGAGGAATGTTGGTATTTAATATATCTTCTGTAATAGCAACAATACCATTTAGTTGACGTTTGCATGAGTTATGAATAGTGGAACATTGGGTTTATGACATCAAGCAGCTATACTGGCCATTTGACATAAGTCTCCCATGTCCATGTTAAAAATTATGTGACACCTCATGCAACTACAGTTTTTTAGAATAATTTTCATTATTGAGATAAGGTACAATGCACAACCTACTTTCTTTTTGCTATCATCTTTGCTCAGCCATATCAGTGAAAAAATAAAACTCCTCAACCTTATCATCTTCACGCTAATAAATGAAATTGATTGACACTTTCATCATTCGTACTTGTAGACAATGGAATATGTTCATGACCATCATTTAATATCCGATAAATATTTACTTCAATGTCAGAGCATATTTACGCTTTTTTGAACAACTTGGATTCAACAATATTACAATTTCAGCATAAGTACTTTGTCAGTGAGGCATATACTACTCAAATTTATCTTCAACTTGGAGGCTGCTTCAAGAAAATTTCTTCTCTTTCTTTGTGGTAGAGTTGCAGATGTTGATGATCCTGTAAAAAATTAGGCTCCATTATGAAAGTGCTGTAAGATGAACCACTTGCGCTAAGAGTGTATATATATGCATTACACAAGAAATCCTTGTATTACTTTCAAGTATATGACTCAATGGCAAACAAAAACACATGGTAAGATTCAGGTTGAATATGAAGGAATATTAACTATCGAGTACCAAATATTGTTCATCAAAAAGCTTCAACTTATCAGGTTTTACTGCAAAATCTTAATAGTTTCAAAATTTTGTAAACATTTTTCTTTGTATAAAGCACTGATCAATCATATGAACATCTACTCCATATTTGCAATTATAGCTGTTAGCATTTCAGTAAAAATATAGTCTCATACTTCCAGAAGGGCGCAAAATGAACAAACCCTCAAAAATTATGTTTTCCACCAACTGTAGTGATAAATTAATAGCTACATCTTAGAAGAACATTTCTATTTATTGCAAATTGCATTCAATAGTTCTCTGTAAAATGTCGCTTGTCAAATTCATTCCCCTCGTTTCTCAAAATGAGACAGTTTAATAGTTTGTCCACAATGCCTGCTGCGGTGCAGTATCTTCCAAGACTGTTTCATTACAGCACATTTTATTAACCGCATGAAATACCTACAAGATCAATTACTTAGAAATATCTTGTCGTTCATATCACTTTCAGGATATTTAATTAAACCTACCATCACCAAACGGCTTCGAAGATGAAGATTATCCCAAAAATATCTCCTTTGAAGAATAAGTATCAGATGATCATTAGGAGAAGTATCTCACTAAGTTATTTTTCACGCAAGGCCAGTTGCTTTATCTACGAGCTACAATCTGACCTCCTCCAATTCGTTTTTAAGTTGTTTCGTAAGATCTGAGAAAAAATATTTGTATAGACATTGGTTTTGTTGTCAATATGACATCCCGCTGGGATTTTGTTGCTTACTTCATCCACATTGATGGTTAAAAACTGGACACAACAGCAAGAAGAAGAATTGAAGTTGTTGTGTGACTGTAGTGAGCAAAGATTAAATAAGCAAATGCCGCCAACACTGCTTATGCTGCCTCCGACAATGTCTTGTCACATTCAACTTCGGTTGGTCATACAAATGAAAAAATAATGTAAATGCATGGAAATTACATTACCTGTGAATGTTACAAAGGAATATTTGATGGAGTTAATGGTAGAAGGAAGTGTAGCAGAAAAAATATGCAGTTGAGATTATTGTACTGACACCAGAGGGGTTTGGATTGTTGAAATGAGATTTTGTGCTGAGAAAGGGAGCAAACATATACAATGCACATAAGACATGTTTCTATCTGGTAGGGTGACGCATCAGCCAAAGTTTTTGGATGCTGATATTGTTGTTTTGCACTTCTCAATCAAACACTCAAATCTATCCTTTCTCCAAGCATGTCTAATAGACACTGTTGACATTGCCTCAAATGCATCAATGGTCTATGGAGACAATTTCTCACGTTTTGGCTCATCACTTTTGTTTTGTGCAGTCACTTGATCCAACTTTTGAATCATCCATGCTCTTCAGTGATCACACTCATGATACTTGAATGACTTGTTAAATCCTACATTGATTACTTGAAAGCTTTTAGTGTTAATTGAACATAATATGAATCCAACATAAATACTGGAGTTATTTCCTCCAGTGCCTGAAAAGATCATATGGCTTCAAGACTGAAAGAAACATCCATCAACGCCTTGTCTTGACAATCATAATATTGCCATTGGGTTGTTTACTCAATTCTCTAGTTCCAATGTGACTGGCATGCTTACCTACATCAGTTGTGATATATTTTTTAAACTAATAAATTGAAAAAGAAGAAATGTATTGCAATGTCATCACCTTTGAAAAATAGACTGTAGAATATATCTCAATGCCTGCTGCCAAGATCAAATCCTTATGCTGACAGTTCTTGCACCCCTGACATCGAAAGTGTAATTAGAGTGAAAAAACACAGGTGTCTGATCCATATAGATGATAAGTCATGGATCACACATTTGTTCATGAAGAAGTGGATGAATGACTTTGATTCAGTCAAGTGAATCCTGAATATCAACATGAGATGCTGTTTGCGATTCATGTATCCCAAGATGGTACACTAAAATTTGGGTATCACACCATTGTCCAAAGGCTGACATTTTCCAATGGGCAATTTTACATAGAATTCACCAGATAGATGTGATGCTTGTAGAATGATAGTGCTTCTACTCACCAATAAGCCTTGCTCTCTCCTGTCAAAGATGAATTGCATCATCTCTCTCAAAAAGTACGTGAGTTGTGGCGCAACTCACCTTTTATTGAGTGAACAGTCTCTTTATAGATCTCAAGGCTGGAATGCTTCTTGGTTCAGCTATACAGACAAACCTTGTCAAAACCAATGTTGAAGGCACATGCAAAAAGCAAGATGTCATTTCTAGCATTGTTTTAGAGGCATGAAGCTCTTTGACAGTGTGGTGACAATGAAGAGGACTTGAAGTGAGGAAATGATAGCTGTGTCTATGAGTGTCCCATGATATTTAACAGCAAACAAGTGGAACACTGACCATGGCATTTTCTAACAATAGGAAATACCCAAGGAGTTAACTTGGCACAAAATATTCCTATGCTATGTCAGTATGACTAAAAAAAGATCTAAAATATGAAATAGTATTGTTTTGGACTATTGGCAGAAAAAATCACAGTCATCTCTCATGTAATTCTGATTTTTCTAGGTCTGATTTAGGTCATAATTCTGTGTAGCCCTAGTTTTTTTCAAGAATTTCTCTGTTTTAAAGACTCTGACAGAAAAATACACATACAAAATGAGAAAGGGACTTAAGTCCGTTTGCTATCCAATTCCTCTGTAGAAGTTACAAGATGACTTTGCTACAAAATCCATGCATCATCTAAGTTCAATTTCTTGGACTTAATATGTGTTTAACAGTTAATTAAGTTTGTATAGATGTATTCTAAATGGTATGCCATTCTCTGCATACAAAGCACTTGTAACATTTAAATTTCATATGCAGTACACTAGTAGTCAATCTTAGTTCAAAATATGCTTGTGTCAATAAATAACATTAGTTATTTATTTAACATTTTTATGTAACATTTTTATTTATCATTTATTTTGTAATTATCATCCCCCTTTTCTTTCAACATCAAAATAATCAGTCACTTTTTTTGCACTCTTCATTTTTGCCAGGACACATTTTGGACCTTTGTCAATTCTTTTTACAATTGCATGTAAAGATGGCAGTATGATGTAATATTATCTATACTCGACAGCTTTTTCCTTTCATTCTTTAAAGCCTTTGTCACAAATCTTCACAGATTTCAATGAATCTGCAACAACTTCAGTGTTACTGTCTTTGTTGATCTCATGAAGAGAAATATTTTCAATGCATTCTTCCTCACAGTGATACTTCTCTTCATTGTCATCTTTATCCATCATTAAATCCAAATAACTATCAATTTTTTCTCTCAAAAAAGAGCACTCTCATCAGAGTCCTTATCATCACAATGTAAAATATTTTCAATTTCTCCCCAAATATCTTCATCTAGTTTATCTCTAAGTATTTTCATATATTTTTCTTACTGCCTTTTCTCTTACATTAACTCTTTCTTCAATCATTTTATTGTTCAATCTTTCATTCACAAGGAAAACGACATTGTTCCTCTTATTCCCAGAGAACCTCTTACCAATTCCTCTACTTTTTGTTGCATAATAAAGCGTTTTGATGATGAAAGCATGCTAATTGGTTAGCTGACCGATGAGCAATCCGCTTTGTCATAATTCAATGAGTTTTTTAAGTGGAGGTGGTGGACATTGTGGCAATGATCTCTCTGCAGCAAAAATATTCAACACAGTAGTAAATTGTGTAATGCCTTGAAGTAATACATGCTTCTCGTCATTGCAGACAAAGAAACACATACTTATTTCTATGTACTCTAATGAGAAAGTTGAAGTCTGTAGCACATACTAAGTCTGAAGATTTTTGGCTCCGTTGAACGTTTGGGCTTAGGATGGAGACTACTGTATGCTACTCTGTCTTTTCATACATTGATGGGATCACTTACCTCTATCTACGTTGGTCTCCCTTGCTTGATTTCTAAGTGTGCCTGCGCTTGTCAGTTTGACCAAAATTCAATGACTCGCTGGTGTGCACTCTCCCCTCTTCACTTACCCAGTTCTACACTGCAGTTGGAGTACTCTGTCTGATAATGTGAAGAACAATAACAATTTTTTGTTGAGACATTTTCTAACTAGTTTATTCATCTAATTAGTTTACAACTAGAAGTAGAGGCGATGAGCCCAGCTTTTTTTAGTTAGTTACAGGATTAACAAACTGGATCGCATGGCAAAATTAATGACCTACATCAGATAAAAAACACACTCACAAGGGGAAAAGAACCTGCATTGCAGGAGAAGAAAACCAACGCTCATACCCAATCTGCCCCCCCATCAAACTCAGCCATCCTGGCAAGAATCCCAGGCCCCACTCCAAAGTTCTTGTGAGCAACCCCTCTCTCTCAATAGCAGTCTTGTTAATCTGCTTGAGTTTATGGTTGTTCCCTCCATCCCTCTAAATGACCTCTCCCATCACCAACCATAGCAAGAGCCAAACACTGTGCAAACTTGTATTCATTGCATTGAATGCATCTGTCATTGCTTCGATTAGTGAATCCATACTTGACTCAGATAGCTCATCCTTGATTGACTGGATCGAGTTGAAGAATCTCAGATCTAAGACATTTAGATCTGTGAATTGGGGGGGGGGGTGGGGGCTGATTGGGGATCTTGAAATCAATCTGAAGGTCCAACATTTCCTTCCAGAAGTCAATATTGTCTTGCATTTCCTTCCAGAAGTCAACACCATCTTGGAGAATGTGCACATGACTGTTTTCCTGCTACAGCGCAATGGTTCTGCAAGAATACCTTGGTATGTGCTCCTAAATTGCTGGGAGCGCCTTGGTGATCAAAAAGTCCTTGTACAAGTTATTTCATACACCCGTAACTGCCTCCTCAACAGTGTCACCTCTCTGGTGTCCTCCAGCTATTGATTGATGGACAAGTCAGTCCTTGACAAAGGGCCATATCCCAATCTTCCTGTCAAAGTGTGTCTTGTTGTGGGGTCTCATTGAGGACAAGCGGCAGCAGCCAAGAACATAAACTTGCCAATGTGAAGTTTATTCTTCACAGTTTGGTACAGTTTGTCTTCTTCACATGTGATGTAATACCTCTCCTTGATTTTAACCATATTAAACCATTTTTCATCAACATGTACAATGTTTGTCATGTCAGCAAAATGGTGGCTGTAGGTGTCAATGTTTGAGAAGCAAAATCTCAAGCAATTAATTTTGTTAGCTAGGGTTATTGCACTTCATAAGACACTTATAAAAGGCCTATTTGCTCCTCACAGAGTAACCTTCTCACCACAATATTCAACAATCCAAGCACTTTTGCCATGGTCCATTGTGTTTTCATTTTCTGCAAAGGTAACCCTTATAGCTCCTCCAAGGAAACAAATGATATGTTGCAGTTGACTCAACCTGTCTTATTTGATGTTGTCTCAATGGGCAGGCCATTGAAGATGCACATGTGACCACACAAAACTTACCACACCTACCTTAACATTAATCTTAATTGTGAGGGAAGAAATTGTCCATCATGGTAGCTCATCCCCTCCCAATGGAGTAGCAATTGATTGGCCATGTACCTTTGCTCATCATCTGAGCTGTAGTGTTGCTGTGGAGTGGATAATAACACTGAATCCTGGAGATAGCCTGTTTAAAAAGTAAGGATACCATACACTGCCAATATTGATGAAGCTATATGCTTGTTGGAAGAAAAGTGTGGTTACAAAAAAAGACGGAGTAGTAGGTGTGGTAGTATTGCGTATGCGGCATGATAGTTCGGGCTGGTCCAATAGAGATCGTGGACAATTGTTCCGACCGATGTAAAAGGTCGGTCCATAGACCCCTCTATTTTTTCGAGCGGGAGCGACAACTTCGATCCCTCGATTATGAAAGATGACAGTTTTGGTGGGTGAAGAGCCAGAGGAAAATCGCCAAAGCTCGTCAGCAGCAGTACCAAGAAGAAGGAGAGTCAGAAGATCATCAAGGATATCTTCATCATCGTCGCTCGACTTATTCGACCAATTTCAGGCACTGTGTGACTCCGCCTCATGGGAGACGTTGCGACACTTGCTGGCCACCTGTGAATACCACAGTCTGGCCTCACTCCGGTTCGACTCCGACACTACAGCGCTGCATCTTCTGTGCCGCAACCGGCCGCCTCTGGACATTCTGCTAGCGCTGATCTCGGTCGACGCCGTGCGACAGACAGACGCTTCCGGCTGGCTGCCCCTCCACTATGCCAGTGCCTGTGGCGCCTCACTGCCAGTGGTGCAGGAACTGGTACGAGCGTTTCCTCAGAGCGTCGCCCATGCGGACAGACGGGGACGTACGCCGCTGCATTTCGCGCTGGGTGGCGGCGAGCAGAGAGAGGCAGGGTCAGAGCTGGACGTGCTTCGATTGCTCATTGGCGATGGCTCTGTGTTGTTCAGTGCTGATGAAAATGGCATGCTGGTGAGTGCTAAGGCCTACGTTTGTTTGTGACTACACTGGACGATTCATTTCCTTCTGATGTCACTGTACAACGTCAGCCACTGCACTACGCTTGTGCCTATGGAGCTTCGGAAGATGCACTTCAAATTCTCCTCCTTCCAAGAAATAGATGTGACGACTGCTTCAACGAAAATTCCATTGATATCGACGATGAAAATAATGAAAATGTCAATGATACAATTGCAGCAAAGGATCACCGTGGACGCACTCCTCTCCACTTGGCATTGGTCAATGCCGATCGACACGGTCAGTGTGTATACAAAACAGTCATTAATTGAAACCTTCGGCGTAAATGAGGCCATGCGAATTCATTCTCTGTAACCTCCCGTTTCAAATAATGCACTTTTTATCCAGCATCACCCGGGACAGTAAAACTCCTCATTTCCCAAGATCCTACCATAGTCAATGCCATGGACCATGAGAACAATTTACCCCTCCATCTCCTCGCCACAAGAGCCCTTGCCATAGATGCGAGCAAGGAGTATAGTGACACTATCAAAAAACATAAATGCCTTCATTGCCAACTATGTCTTTTCTCCTATCTCAAAGCCAATCCTCGTCCTACCGTTGATTTACTCATGGCATTGCAAATTTTACCACCTTGGTTGAAAGATGCGGCTGTGGTCCATCCTGTTGTACAAACGATACTCAATCGAAAAATATCCATGCGTTTTCCCACTGCTGTCATCTTTTTAGACTTATTTTTTAATTTATTGGTCATTACCACCTTTCCACAGGCTGTTGTGGAAAGCCTTGACTATCGCTCTGCCGATAATTATACTGATTACAACTATGCTAATTTGATACCACTTTATTTGGCCGTCATATACTTTGCATTCCGTGAATTGGTGCAAGCTGTGAGTCTCACCAACAAGGGGCGGTTCCAAGCCTGGGCGAATGATTCCACCAATTGGGCAGATATGGTCTATGCAAATCTTCTTCTTTTCTGGACAATATGCATCCAAACCAAATACCTTGACTACAGATCCTTCCAAGTCGGATCGGCAATATGTCTTGGAGTATTCTGGATCAATATTCTACTATTCCTGAAAAGCATCCTCTTTGGATTTGCCATTTTTGTCGGTGGGGTCGTCTACGTAGTTCAACGTCTTGCTGCTTTCTTTCTGGCATTACTCATCATACTCTTAGCCTTTGCACAAATGTTCTTCACCCTCTATCGTCAATCTGATCAATGTCCGAAAGGAATGTCATCAGATGGCTATATTACTGAACCAAACGAGGCCTCTAACGTGTGCGATGTCAATGACAGGACTACGTGCATCACAGTAGAACTCGATTATTGCGAACCAGTGGATAATCATCCTTGGTGTAACTTCTGGACCTCCTTTTACAAAGCTTATAGTATGTTACTGGGTGAGGTAGATGATGATGACTTTGAGAAGAATACTCTGGCCACAATCCTCTTCGTGATATTTATGTTTGGTGTAGTAGTTGTTTTGGCCAACGTATTGATTGCGATTGTCACAGATTCATATGGTGTGATTCAAAATGAGCGGGCAGGTAAGATGATCATGCATGGGCAATGTCACTGATTTTTATCACTTCTTTTCTATTGCCTCATTTCATTTTCAATGTTTCCTGTCTGTAAAGCTGTGGTGTTTTGGTCGAACAGGCTTGACTTTGTGGCAGAGATGGATGTCATACTCGAGAGTGGGTTTCAACGAAATCAAAAAAGTGCAAAAAGAAATAATGACCATTTTTCATCGTCCAATAATCACCTTGACAAAGTCTCTTCATCCGACGAGTTGTGGAAGAAGCTGATGTATCAATTGGAAAGAGACCGCAATAGTGCCAAACTCCGTTTTCATAATATAAAACATACAACGGCAGGGAATACCTCTTCTCGGACCACTGCCTTCCAAGAAATTATTATTGACACCCTCCAGTGGGTTTGTGTTGCATGTTTTCTCATACCACTGTGGCTGCTTGTTGGCATTCTAACCTTTGGAATACTGTTGCCGCCCCAAGTTCGTGAAAAGTTATTGACTAGTAAGTTGACAATGAGCAGTTATGAGGAGGATGGAGTCATGGTAGAGAAAGAAATTGGAAGCAATGGATCAGGTAATAGTTTGCTGGGCATCTCTAGGCTTCGGCAGGATGTAGCCTCATTTCATCGAGATGTCATGGCTGAGATGAATAAGGCAAGAGTGGATGTCGATAATCTTAAAACTACCTTGATGGGGACAAAGTCTAAAATCGATTTGGAAATGGCCCAGTTGAAAAAGGTTGGAGTGGAATTGTTAGAGGCTCTATCTCCCAATTGAAGAAGATAAAATTGGCTTTTCTTTGAATGAAAAGTAATCTTTTATTTTTTTCTATGGGAGCAATCTTACTGCAATCAAATGTTGACGTTCCCTATCGGAAAGGAAACCTGCAGAATATATATCTTCTTACGAACTGCATACTGTTATGCCATACGGGAAAAGAAATAGCTTCTTCACAAATCCTCTGATATTCACGGTACTGTTTCGTGTGAATAAGCTTGTTCAATTAGGAAAGTGGTGAAGGTTTGTGGAGTCGCATGCTCAATCATTGTTTCGCTAAGTTTTCAATCTTCTTCCATCTGATATAGTTAGATGCAGTAAGGCACTAAATTTTTTTCAGATATTTATAAAAAACATTCATGTATAGGTTGATTTCACTGTAATATTAGGTAATGTCCTTTAATCTAAAATGTGCATGTAAAAATTACATTTAAGATTCAAATTTTGAAACTTATCCATTATGATGTCTCTTGAATGGTACATGCATTAAATAGATCCATAATTGTAGCGCAAACCTTGCCATTCAATGATCTTACCTGATGTTCTTAAACTGGTAAGTAACAAATAAAATTGTTTTTTTGATGTTTTTTGTTTCATCAATGTACACAATAAGCCATTTTCCACATACTTGGTCACTCTTTGCTCTCATGTTGATGGAGCCATTATGTGAGAACATGACAGAAGCCATATACACCACTTAAAAGTTGGTTGTGCCCTGAAAAAAAGGATGAATGATTCCTTGCAAAATTGATATTCACATGTAAAATGAAATATTAACCTTTAATATTTCATGATGTGAAGCTTGCGATTTGACAATGACACCTTCATTCTTATATTCTTCCCTTTGTATGCTTGAACATCATTGTTTGCCTGTTGTCCTTTGCATCAGATAGTCTAATTTACCTGATTTCTGATTGATGGGTTGGACACCTCCTGAAAGATTTTTGTGTATTTCCTATCTCTTCAATTTATCTTGTTTATTTTTGCCCATACTTTACAAATTTAATATCAGTGTGTGTTTGGTATACATGTGTGGGCATTCTGGAAAATGACATGTTAAATTGTTAGTTCAGTCATAGATATTTTTCACCTCTCTGGGCTTCTTTTCTTCAAATTATTCTATTTAAATTCTGTGATATTTTGTCAACTTTCTCTTCTGATATTGGTCTGACTGTAGGTTTAGAATGTGTATGTTCTTGAGGAATCCAAGTAATTTATCATTGAATTTCCAAAAAGGTTGAATCTATCTCACTAAATATTAAATTTTTGTGTGTTATTTGTAAGGTTTTATGCTCTCCTACTCAAATTCAATCAAAAGACTAATTCCGAAAACTTGTTTCAGCTAGTTTGCATCTAATTCAATAATTTTTAGTTCTTTTATTAGAGATGTTATCAAATGCTTTAATAAAATGAAGTACAGGCATTTCAGCTGTAATGATCTCCGATACATCATTATGATAAGTATTTTTGTTAAAGTGTATCAAAAAATAATAAAGTTAATGTCTTTATTCTCTTCATGAAAACGCTCGATGCAATCTTGGGATACATTTCACCCTTTTATTGATGATTTTTGCAATTATCTTCATATTGTGGATCCCAGAAGATTAAATGATGATTATATATGAAAAACAGAGCCATTGATAATGAGTATTTTGAATCAAGATTTACCCCAAGATTTAGAATACAAGGCTATTTTACCGCAGTTAACATGCTGTTTGAAGCTTTGATTACAATTTAGTGATATCTATTATTGATAGGTTTGAAGAACGAGGGCAACTATTTTGTGTTCAGTCAATCGATTCTTTTAGATCTGAGTAGCTGATCCATTGGATAATTGAGCTTTCTTGACATAAATTGAGTTTTGTTATAAGAATGTTTAAAAGTCAGCTGTAACTTTGGCCAGTACAAATCATTTCCATCAAACAAAGCAAGTTTGTTATTTTTTGTAGATTTTTACCTCTTTTTAAGACTATTGTTCAGCTTTTTTAACTTCAGTATCATTGATTCTATCAATTGCATACAAAAAGCTCAGCATCTTTATTTGATTTTTGGAGACTTTTATTTAATTATGTGTTGATTCAAACAGCATTTACAAAATGATATCATAAATATATTTATATGCCAGTATTAGTATATATATGGCCCCCAAATGCGTACGATCAGGAACTATATGAATAGAGCGTACAGTATGTATATTATTAGATAGTAGTATTGAATTCACTTTTCTCTTAAAAGAGTGACGCAAAACTCATTTCACACCACTAAAAACTCAGGACTGTTCTACCTACGTAATTTAATATCACTATTGTTATGACACAATCTGACGCTCATGACAATAGTTGTCGGTCTCTTAAGTTGTAGAGGATAACTGTATATATTAGTAACAG
>JALLAW010000418.1:0-13458 GCA_036939535.1 Cyclotella kingstonii | reverse complement strand
TTTTAGCAATTTATAAATTGTCACTAGCAATTTATAAATAGATTTCTTCCGTAAAAGGGGACTAACATAAATACATTGAACAGCAATAGAAAAGTCCTTTAATCTGCCACATTTTTTCAGTGTAATGGTAATTAATTAAGAAAAATTAAAACTTACAATACTTCATCTACTACCAAACGCTTCTACACATGAAGGGTCAAACTTGGATTTGAATTGAGTATACTTTAACTCTGTAGTGTTATTTTCACTCCACACTGTCACATGGCACTGAAAAAGTATGACGAATTCCCTTCATCAATCATCTTGCTTCTTCCACCAGTATTCTCACATTTCTAATCATATCCAAAAACATCCCAATTCAAGCCAGCTCAGCAATGAGCTCAACGCACAACTCCAAGAACTCCTTGATGTTGCTGCACAACCATAAATTGTCTTTGCTGAAATATCTGTTGATACCAGTTAAAGCACATTTGACTTTTTTGGCAAAGATCTTCTGATGAAGAATCTGAGGGCTCTTAATACTGATGATACCCTCACTGGCAAAGTTTTCTCCAAGACTTATTCCAATTGGAATGAATGCACCCCTGACCACTTGACAGAACCTGAAATCATATCAAGCTTCTTGTTGAATATGACATGAGAAATGCAATCATTCATTTTTCACAACGTGAGCACTTATAATTGAGTGACTTGGTTCCTTCATCTCAAGTTAGTACCCTCTGTCACTGCGTTGTGGTTGCATGCTTGCCATCAAAAGTCTAGACAACATCTGGATGACAAAAAGGACATGGTGGGATTATTTGAATGATCAATTCGCATACATTTACAGTGATTCTTCTATAATCTTGCAGAATGCATGCATCATTCCCAATTCCATCTATCAGAGTGGCATAAATATTCATGCTTAACCTGGAATGATCTTCCTTGCCAAGATATTAGGCATGTTCAACCAAGCTCCAGTGAAACATACCATGTGTGATGACATGTAGATTCATTAATAATGAGAAGAAGTGAAATCCGTTTTGATTGTCTGCTTTCAGATATCACCAAGTCAGTATGTGATCAGGATGGAGAACACCTTAATGATGAATGGGTGCAATTTTTAGATAATGCTGGAATTGGTGTTGCACTAATTACTTGCGTTGCCATTTGTCATTTTCATGCTCATGATTTTAATTTGTTGGGCAAGACACTACCAAAAGAGACTCAAATGGATACTGACACTTATAACTTTGCGCACACAGGTGAAGATGCAATTTCTTTCATTGAGAAGAAAAGGTAGAAACAGCTGAGGCTAGAAAGTGACAACTTAAAGCTAAGAAAAGGAGATCAGAACTGGAGGATGGTGAAGATGATGAAGACTTCTGAACTTTACAATCTACTATCAGTGCAGTATAACAGTTGGCACAAACATTAGGTGAAAAGTTAGCAGAATATTATGTCATCGAAATGAAGAGATTGACATTGCAAGAAGTAGAAGCTCAGACGAAGTCAGATCTTGAAGTCATTAACTGTGCCCTATATCATGGTAATGAGTCACAGAGGAAGCTAACTTCTGTTTGTTGTCACACAAACTAAAAGAAATTCAAAATAATTTTGGTTTGTAAGATATTATTGCGATTTATATCAATACATTATTAGTACGTTAAGTAATGAAGTAACTGAATTAATACTCACAATAGTAAAATTTAGAAGAATTAACTACTTCTACTACATGTTGGAAAAATATAATTCACTACTATGTTCTATTTCTCAGATTTCTTCGTCCAGTTCACATTTCGATATGTTACGTTTGGATCTCTTACAAACTTCGCAATGATAAAATGATGTTTGTCATGCTTTGCTTTATTACTTTTGGTCACCTCAGCAATAGACATCACCATCAGAACTGGAGGATGGTGAAGATGATGAAGACTTCTGAACTTTACAATCTACTATCAGTGCAGTATAACAGTTGGCACAAACATTAGGTGAAAAGTTAGCAGAATATTATGTCATCGAAATGAAGAGATTGACATTGCAAGAAGTAGAAGCTCAGACGAAGTCAGATCTTGAAGTCATTAACTGTGCCCTATATCATGGTAATGAGTCACAGAGGAAGCTAACTTCTGTTTGTTGTCACACAAACTAAAAGAAATTCAAAATAATTTTGGTTTGTAAGATATTATTGCGATTTATATCAATACATTATTAGTACGTTAAGTAATGAAGTAACTGAATTAATACTCACAATAGTAAAATTTAGAAGAATTAACTACTTCTACTACATGTTGGAAAAATATAATTCACTACTATGTTCTATTTCTCAGATTTCTTCGTCCAGTTCACATTTCGATATGTTACGTTTGGATCTCTTACAAACTTCGCAATGATAAAATGAAGGTTGTCATGCTTTGCTTTATTACTTTTGGTCACCTCAGCAATAGACATCACCACACTGATCCTAACACCTTCAAAGTTGGCACACATAAACAGGAAACATTTCAACACCCCCTTTCCATGGGAGCAATTAAAACAAGTATGACACCTGCAATAATCTCAACATAATTTATGCTACCCAAAATCTTTCAAACGTTACTTTACCAATCAATCCCTACTCACCAGACTTGATACTAGGGCAAATGAAATAATGAGTAGTGGATTGTATTGCCATTGTCTGCAATAAGTTATAACTGGCATCAGCATGGCCTTGATTACGCTCATCATGTAAACATGTTCGGCAGCATAGAATGCATAGATGGTATCCAATACATCGTGGATATGAAACTTTGTATTGCCTTCTTCTCTAGTGCAAACAAATTTTGAGTGACAGATTAAGCCATTATTATTACAGCAGATGACTTGATAACAATAACCTGCGTAAACGAAATCATATCACCAAAATGAGTTCAAAAGTGTAGAAAACAGTAAATCGCCTTAGTACATTATCTCCATAATTGAAATAGCCATATCTTTACCACTTATTGCAAAGAAAATATCACCAAATATTTTGACTAAGCATGATGGAGCTAAGCCAAGATGGTCCTCATGAAAGATAGACCTGAATTGAATCATTGCTTGCTATTGGGATGCTTGGGAAAGTAGATGGTCTATGGCTGTCTCGTTGGGCTTATGGAATTGATAGTGGATTGATATTTCGTTATGATCCATAATGGTGAACGTGAATTATGACTCTATGCTAGGGTTCTCATGTGACAAGTGAGAATATTGACGTGAATACACATACTCACGTAATTGGAACTGATGCAACAGCTGTTAAAATATTTGAATTAAGGAAGAACAATGGCATTGAATAACACTCTTCTCCAAGATTATGCTCTAGAATTACATTTATGCCTTTGCCTAATCGTTCCTTTAGCATCCAAGATGAAACGGTGATGATAACATAACTGTAGAAATTATTTTTACATGATGCTGTTCACAGATGATGTACTCCTTGAAGTCAATCATCTGAGTAATGAGTCACTATGGGAGATAAGGCTTCATGGCTTTGATGCTCTGTCTCCAGCATCAGTGTCAATTTATATCACACAATCCAGGAATAATTCCAGGAGCTGATTGTATAGAATTTGAGGGATGCTACAAAGATGATAGCATTTGTGAGAATGTGACAAACATTCTCTATTCTAACACAACAGCTGTTTTTCATTTCTCCAACTTATCATTACCCTTTTTAAATTGACACTGGTTGATCATTTAGACATTATGTGCCAGAATATAGTGATGTTGCAAATGGAGAAGTAATTTATAACTACTTTTTGTAATATGATATTGATTACGTACAACGCTGCATTTAAGGACACATATATAAACTATTAGTATTACTATCACTTCCACTTGTTGCCATAAATTTCATTTCCAACTCTAATGATTTTATTTCATGAAGTAAGTGTTCACATTCCTGCCTTATTTCTTGCTTCTCAATATGTTCCATCTTGTAAATCTTCATTTAGTATTAAACATTTTGCTAATCATTTCAATGTGCTCCCCAATCGCAAGTATTTTCAGCACATTAGCTCAAATACTTGAATGGTAATGATATCGATTTAACATGTGTAATACCATCGAGGATAATGCCATAATTGATACTTTACGACCTTATTGCTTGATAAAGACTGGCTTTATATCATCTGTATTTCAAATGACCTTTATTCCAAATATGTGCTCCTTCAGAATATAACCAAGCTGGAGTGTCACAGCAAATTGTGATGACAAAAACCCAAAACACACAAGCCATCCAGAAAGTGGCTTTGATGCCATTGAAAGGATCCCATTAATTCTAAAAGGCTATTGCTTTGGTGGCAGCTACTTCTTTAACTGAAGACTCCTCATCCTCTGAATCACAGCTCTTATTTACAACTAAAAATCATGATTAGCTTCATACTAGTAAAATTAAATACAGAATAGTTATAAAAAACTCAACAACTGCTGTCCCTTCTCTCTAATTTGCAGCTTCTTTCATTTAAAATTCATTTAAAATTCATTTAAAAATCTCTACTCATTCTTTCCTGATGGGTTCCAATAGTACAATCATTTTATCTAGCTTTGTGTAAACATTTCACCTTCTGTAGCAGGGAGACAGCTTTCCGCAAATTTGTCTGCGTTTCATTGCTAGCCCCCTCCCTAGCTTCCTCCCAGTCACAATTCTATCTTTTAAATATAAGCAGATTATTTAACTGTTAAGATGCTCTCTAGCAATAGCCCTAGATGTGAATTCCTCTCCACATAAATCTTTCAAAATGAGTCAATTTTGACCCACTGAATTCAGATTTTGCATAATCTTGAAAAAGGATCATTTTAATTATAATCTCCTCTTAAGTGTCTTCTATGTTTGTAACATCACTTCCAAAGAAGTATATTGCAATTACAGCAGTATGGTTGGTCAATGAAGTTTTTCCACAACACATGAACATGAATGTTTTACATGGAATACAGCACTCTGTGGCAGCACTCTCATGAGAGCAATATACAGTGGCAAACCCTATTTTGTCGTACTTCTTTACTGCTTTCTCAAGATGTTCATTTCCTTGTCAATCAATGACAAGACTTTAACACAGGAGGTAAAACATCATACTCATTTACTTGTGGCAAGTCCTTGTACTTCAGAAGTCAGTGACCATAGTCAAGGAAATAACAGCTGGTGAATCAGTAGTTGCTCATCATATGGCAGATTTTTGTATTTTTTGCTACAACTCATTTTTGGTGTGGCATTTTAGGTCTGGAAGCAAGTTATTATGGATGGACCATCATTAAAGAGAGAGTCAGAACTCAATTATGACTCACTATGTGTGGTCAACTGGATATTTGTTGATGATTGGGGGGATGGAGGGCATGGTGCATACACTTTTTCAAGAGATTTCTAGTAACTATAATGGTGGTCTGAGCTGGATGTCTTGTTGGCCTAAGATTGATGTTGGATTATCTGCCTGTTGAATCAGGTAGGGGCTAAAATTTCATGAGATTCCAGTCAGAAGATATCAGTTATCTACTATATTTGTAAGGTACCCAATTAGTGTAAAATCAAACTAACAGAAACATAAATTAGGTGATATTAAAAAATGTTAATACAATTTTAAGCATTGGTCGGATAACACTTTCTGCTCTCAGATTTTCCCATGCATTACATTATATTTGGAACAGAATATACAGGGTGTACTAACTGCTCAAAAATTTTGAGGTATCTTTCATTTTTGAAAGGATTTTTCTGTGACAATAAAGCCGTTCAAAATTTGGGAAAAAGTTACGGGACAAAGCTTGAAAAGGTACAGTATGTTGATACATGTGGCTCCCCAAGGATCGGCCTAATTGGGAAATGCTTGAATCTCTTCTACTACCCCTTTAATCTTGGATCTTGGCATTGTACGTACAGCACTGTCATCACAAACAGATATGGACTACCTCCCTCTCTAGAAAGAAATCAGGAGGTAAATGTCGAAGCTCATGTGACACTTCTCTAGAGTAACACCGCGATGGCGAAGACTGTGTTGCGATATCATAGATTCTCATCTTCATGTCCTCCTCAAACATGTCGCTTACCCTCGAAGATAAAAGTCCGAATCACACTTCATTTGTAACCACTTCCATCACACAAAATCTTCGTAATTCTGACAACAACTTGACATCTCCAGCAACATCATCGCCGTATCAACCAATTTATCCATCTTACATTCCTTCGATGAGTCTGCTACCTTCTGTTTCATCGATTCCAACATTGCCCACGAGTTATCCAACTAGCTCTATCATTCCCACTATCAAGTAAGCTTTCTGTCTATTAATTAGCCTTTATTCAATGCAATTTTCACTTTATTTCTCATACTCAAATCAATTTATTGAAAAACATGTAATTTGTGTTGACCAAGTACATTTCCATCCGAATCTCCTTCTGTTTCCTCTGAAAACGTTCCCTCCACTCCACCGACTTTATTCAATGGAACATCCTATTCCAAGTTATACCTTCAAAGGTTCCTCGTATCAACTACTGAAGGTTTCAGTCAGGAACAAATGAATATATTTCAATACATCTATGAAAGATATACCGCAAACTTTGGGTATAACATATCGACACCTCAAATCCAAACTGCATGCACAATCACACAACAAAGTATTGCTATAGCTCCATCAGAGAACAAAAAGAGATCGGGTTTTAATAGATATGGGAGAAAGAAATACCAATCTGACTGGTCTGATGAGATTGAATTATTCAACAACAGACGACAATTACAAATGTATCGACTGTCGATGTGGTTTGATATGCAATACACAACTCGGTTATCACAATACAACATCTCTAATTACAATTTATTGTTTCAAAGTTATGTGAATTCTAACCTCACCAAAGTTGCATCTGACATGGCAATGATTGGACTACCGGTAGAGTCGGCAGGCGAGGCGCTTATGTTTACCTCTCGACTGATTTCACCGACGATTGCACCCACCACAGAACCCACTTGGTCCATTTCAAGGCACCCAACATCTTTACCATCATTTTATCCTTCTCTTCTCACTAGCCCTCCGATCATTGTTGACGTCTCAGGAAATAGGTGAGATGTCTAATCTCTTCAACGTTATGCTGTTTCTCAAAGTCTAAACGCAAATGTATGTTATCTTATTTTATTCTTAGCTTTGTACTTGGTATTTCGTTGGGTCTAAGCGGGGCATTTTTGATTGCTGCAGTAGGATTCTTTTACATTAGACACAAGGAAAAAAGTCAGAAAAATTCTATTCCAAAGACATCACTAGTGACAAATATGCATGAAGTGAATGACAACGACAACATGAGCCCTAGTGATGACGAACAGTTAACGCTTGTAATTGAACCCCTCTCTATGGACCAATGCGCGATTCCAGAAACTCAGATAACTGACCCTATTGAACCAATTATTTCTAAGATACATGAACAACCATCCATTTCTCTACCTGTCACTGATGAAAACTCACTGAGTATCGTCGAAACAATAGAACCAATTTCACATTTGCACGATGAAGGCAAGGAAAATTTGTACTCCACAGTGTCTCCAAGAGAGAGTTCATTAGTAACATCATACAGTCATTTCTTAGCTCTACCGTTCGAAGGTGATGAAGAGAGACTAGAATCTTTACTGGTATCTCCCGATCTTACTTCAGAAATGTTTCCTGGAGCAAACAATAATGCATTGCTGTATAATGCATCTTTTAGTTCAGAAAATGAAGAGGAAGAAACTAGTATGATTATTATGAGCGATTCATTCAATAATTGTTTTAACCCTTCGGCCTTAGATGGGAGTGCCGATGAATTAGACAATTACAAAAATCAAAACCTTGAGATGTTTAGAAGTGCAGTCGAGGAAACAATTGATAATGTGGATGGAATGTTGATGTTAGCTGTGACTCATGCATTGACCGAGTCTGAAATGATAAGGACTGACTTTTCATGGATTGAAGGTCTAGATCATGGTTCCATTGAGGCCAGTATCCTATGGGAAACGTTTGACTGGTTGAAGAGAAGTGAAAAAACAATGGTTGACTCGAGGTGCGTAAACTTAAGTTTCATTATACCTGTTCCATGTGTTTTCTACAGTGTTCAAACCTCCATATATTTTGTTGACTTTCAAGAAATGAGTATTTACAATCATTATTGAATAGAATGGTGAAAATAGTTTTGAATGGTTTTGTTCTTCCATTGGAAGGCGCTCAAATCGTGCATAGCTGTGTAACAATTCTGGGTCTACCACTGTTGAAACAATTGCCTTCTACTACATTGATTATACAAGGGATGCGGAAGACAAATGACTTAGTTCAAGGGCAGCAGTTCATAAGAAAAGCATTCAAATCTTTTGGAGAAGTAGTAGTTGCAGCAATAGCCCCAAACAATCGTGGATTTGGTAAGTCTTTCGTTTTCATTCTGTAACAGTTCTTCTTATACTCTTACTAATAATATTATTTTAAATGGTTTGCAGGATTCATTCGCTTTGCTCAAGAACATTCAGTAAAGCTCGCTTTAGAGAAGTATCGAATGTATGAAATTGAAATCCAAGATGTTTCTGTATCTGTTAAAATTCTCAAATCAGAAAATACTCTGTAGAATCAACTCTCATTAGTTCCATTTTGCCAAGTAATAATCTAAAGAAGTATGACATCAAAGGTATTATCTCTGACGACATTATAAAAAACAATTTAGAAACTGAAAGAAGAGCAACACATGGGTATACACGTTCTTTTCTTTTAATGTCAAAGGAAAACAGGCCTCTTCTCTTACAAACCCCTTAGGTAGAAACTTGATACTTGTGGGATTCCCTTTCAAACGCTCCTTCGACTTGAAGCAATCCCTGCACAAAAGGATGATCTCCATGTCTGGTCTTCAACAAAGTCAAATAGTTGTCGACCTCCTCCTCATTTTTCCCCGTATACTGAGCACAAACTACTAAATTGACCAAAGTATCCGTGTCTTTGACTCCTGTCGCGTCTTCTCCGAGAGCCTCCTTCAAATTTCCTTCTGCCGTGTCATATTTGCCGCCGACCATATTGGCCACAGCCAAAGAGTTCAAGAGCATGACACTTGGGCCATACTGCTCACAGAGTCCACTCAAAATATGGACAGCATCATCCGCACGACTTCTACCGTTGGCAATGGCTACATGGGCACTGCCTAGCTGTGCGAGAATGGAGTCTTCATCGGCCTGTTTGAGCAAGTTCAATGCATCATTGGCCAGATCCAATCTATCAATCTTGATATATATCTGAATGCACATGGCAAGATGCTCCATAGTGAGTCCCATGTGAACGCATTGAAGAGCCTCTCGAATGAGATTGGCGTGTAGAAATATATGACAGGCTGTGAGTTGAAGTGAGGTGTTGGAGGCTGATTCCGAATGAGCGAGGAGAGCTTTGAGAGTGTCCAATACGGAAGATCTGGACTTGGTTGACAGGTCGGAGAGGTAGCGGGCATGGAGAGCGAGAGCCTGAATGGCGGGGGACTTGGCACCATCGGCCATGACGAGGTCGAACTGACCAAGGGCGAGCTGGCAGCGCATCATCATTTCCTCACGTTCCGATTTGAGTTGGGGAGGCATGGGACGATGGATGGCTTGGCGGCCCTCGTCCAGTGCGAGAGAGTAGTGGCCGAGCCAGTATTGGGCGCGAAGGGTGTAGAGCTCGTCAGGTTCGGTCATGGTGGACGCTACTTTATGAAGCTGCGGGATATCTGATGAAGGTGAGGGAATGGGTCAAAAAGATATCGAACAGATAACGTATTATAGTAGGGTACTATAGAATACTATAGATGATAATATAGTATAGTATAGTACAGGATGATATTAGCAGAAGCACCTTCCCCTTTGGACTGATCATGAGCTCATTGCTTATATTTTCCTTGTTGTTGTATGTTTCCTTAGCAATTGTGATTTCATCAGCAGTTGGTTAATATTACCACAATCCCCACTCATTCACTGGCCCATTTCCTCCATCTACTTCATCCTCTATCTCACAAATTAAGTCAATACTTAACTTGCATAATAATTCCCATAAATTATTTCTCTCTTTTTTAATAACAAATTGCTTCCACTTATCCTTGTGTTGGAACTCAGATGCATTGCGGTTATGAACAATAGCATACTTGCTTCCTAGTGGTGCGTTTTGTAACTCATCAATTCCAATTGGATCAGGGCTATCATCACACAACTGAAGCCATTCATTTGAGTAGATACAGATATTTGTAAATGAAAATTGTGGAAATGAAAAAAGATGCCAAATTATCTGCTCATCCTTGAGGTTCACTGAAAAATACCAAAGCTTACCAATGGTAGAATCATTATTTAAGTCATTGTCAGCTACATGTTCATCTATCTCCTCAACATCCATTACCAAGACCTCATCCTTATTCTCTCTCTCTCTCATTGTCATTAACTTCATTGGTCATTGTCTCAACAGTATTTTCAACAATATCATCACATGGTTGACATTAAGTCATGGGTGATGAAGAATATAGATTCACTCAGCCAGCACAATACACAGGTGATTTTAATGATTCCATCACCCTTTTGATTGAAGATGACTCTGATAAAGAATTACTATGTGGGGACTGCAATCACTAGGCAGCTTGTAATCACCCACAACAACATCAATGGAGAATCAACAAAAATGGAGGAGGAAGAGCTTACAATGGAGCTTGATGAACTTTTGAAAATGGAAAGTATTTGAGAATTCTGTTTCAGTCATGCATGAGAAGGATTATGTTGTTGCCTCCATATTTTGAATGAGGAATATTTCCACAGTCCAGATTTAAAGTTCATTGTTGAATTGAAAAAAACGAAAGATGACATTGATTCTTGTGTTTTTGAGTGGTACAAGTACCCTGAAAATAAAAAGGCAGCAAGATATGGTGTACAATTCCATTTGATGACTCTGATGCATATCCACTTGGAATAAACATTGATCAACTGCAGGAGGCAAAAATGCGCCAAGAAGAATTGAATAGGTTGTTGGAAATGATCCTAAAAGAATGGACAGAATTCGAAGAGCTGCAAAACTCACTGAAGTCCTTCCTCGTCATGGTTTATGTGGAAAGAAAAGCCATAATGTAACAAATAATGACGTTTTATCATCTTTGATGGAACACTTTCATGAATTATCTCAACTTGGGGAGGTTCGAATGACACGAGTTGTCGATGGCATTCACAGTCAGGGAAATCATAACAAAAACGAGGACGACATTTTTCTCCCAACATCTGATTGGTACTGACCAAGTTATTACCAATACCATCAAGAACTGGGTTTCAGTGCAAGTCCAGGTTCCAATGGATCAATAACTTTTAATTGACTGGCACAAATCATACCATACAACATGTTCCTACATTTATTAGTTTATCAACGTATATTATCATGTGGTGACATCACTTTCCTCATCTAATGGTGAGCCGGTCATCTGAGGATATTTGTTAAGTTTGTTATCGCTTCTCCAAAAGTCATCATCTTGCAATCCACTGAGGCAACAGCTCTAATCTAGCTGAAGTGATGTGATCAATACTCATGATGATAAGATATTTTCCGATTCATGGATGGGTTTCCTTTAGATGATGATGTGAATCAAAATTATTTGGTGAATCCAACAATATCTGTGGCACATGTTGAAGACCAGTGTGCTGGAATAGCATCAAATATTGATGATGATGAAAAGGAACAAATGTTGATAAGCGAAGCTATTCATGTAAAAGCTGCTAGAACGCAGCGGTGTCTATATCAAGATTGTGCCAAAAAACAGTTAATATTGCTAAAATAAAAGCATATCATAATAACAAAACTTATACTCTTGTAGTTGACTACTTTCTTTATATAATGAAGAACAGCCTTGATGTGCATATTAGCATTTTCCCCTGAGCATACTCCCCTGTGGAGTTATCAATCATGGTCACATCTACGAAGATGGTTCTATTACTGGGCGTTTGCATGCACATGTTAATCATGAGGAATTGGGAAAAAGGGGTCTAACAAAGTAAGATCAATTATATTGAAGACTTTCAAGAAACAGAACATCATTAGATAAAAAGGTTTTGACATCTGTTGTGATCAAAACAAAAACTGCACAGCGCTGAAAATTTATGGTGTGGCTGTGTGAATTAGGATATTTCAAAAAGTTAATTTCATCTTTCTTATTATGGGGCAGACCAAGAATGCAGCCGATCAACTGTTCCGTGCATTGAAAACTCAGTACCATAAAGAAAGCATATTCACAATGAAAGATCTACTTAAAACCTTACATTATTCTCCACAAGTGATAGTACACGAAGTGACACCAATCTATTCTCATGATTATGAAAACTATCTTTCTCTAATTTACACCAACTTTCGAAGTAAGATGAAGCAGAGCCATATTTTCACCTGTGAAAGCCAAATAATAACAAATCAGATCTTTGCGTTAATTTGTGAAAGCAACTTGGAGTATCATTAAATGAGTTACCATTTAGCCATAAAAACAATTTCTTTTCGTAATTCTAATTATTCATCATTGATGGATGCAATAGTCAAGCGACCAGCGGATATCATTAACCATAAAACAACGCTTTTGAACCATATTGAGCCTAGGGGAATCAATCCATACAAGAAAGTTTAGTTGCATAAAAATTATCAGCCAATCATGAAACAGGATTACAAAAGATTCAGAGGTGAATTGAATGACAAAAAAGGATGAGCAAAAGGGGAGTATTTTGAAGGTCGTTAATCATCAATCGACACTATCTAGCTATCAAATTCCAACTATGAAATTCAAACACTGATAAAATTTATCACCTTCAACGAATTCATTTTTTGTTAATAATATACCTGCCCAGTTACTACTGCCATCTTACTCAACAAGCTGGTGCAGTCCATGTTCCATCGTCAGTGGCTGCTGCATTCCAAGACACTCCAATATACTATACTGCTGCACATGAAGGAAACTAACCCCATCAAATAAGCTCACAGAGATGCACAAGATAGCAACATCTCGGTTGAAGTACTGTTAAGCTCTTCACCGAGTCTTCTATGAGAGACTACCGAATTAATTTGCGAAAGACTCACAAAAAGTGTGCCTCATTTTGGAGAGTTTCAATCGTTAGTGTTAGAGCGGTTGTGTTGGTGATCCCCTGCAGCTTTTTGGTGAGAGAATATGTGATCGGGGGGATCATTCATTGATCAACGATTGTATGAGCATCTTGATCCGTGGTGAATGACATAACTGTGATTAATTGATGAGCAATGTGTACTGAGAACTTTCTTTTGACAATATCTCAAAATAGATGTAAACATTAGTAAATCTCTATGGTACGGCAGTAAAGGTAAGCGTGTTTGGGGTGTGTTCGGGATGAGGAGAATAAATTGTGCTGCATCATCCCTAGCACGTACCCAGTAAGTACAGTCAGCTCTCGCATAAGGCCGCACACACTCACTGGTCTGCACGCGCAAAAGGGCCGCCAAAAAAGCCTTAAGCGGCCCGTTCAATGTACTCCG
>JALLAW010000417.1:0-13470 GCA_036939535.1 Cyclotella kingstonii | reverse complement strand
CTCGGGAACTTGGCTCATAGCAGTGTTATCTACGTTGGATGCAGGCCTGTAATAACTGTACTTCGCCCTCATCGCTGTAATCAGGACCTGGGTTTACTGATGCTGAAGTACATCATATGCTCGAGCTTATTGATCAAATGTTGCAATTCACTGACGTAGATTGGGATGATCTAGCAGAGCAGCCCACAATACCCAATTCCCTCAGACAAGAGATTCAGGTGAGACCATTAGTCTCTTAAATTCAAACGTCTTGTGAACCAGTTTGAAAAAACTGGCTCAAGTGAGCAGTATTACGATGTCAAGCAGGCAAGAAATAGCCAGGTGATGGGACATGAATGTGGTGGTTGAAACCGACAATTTACTCCTCTCTAAAATACCTCGAAGAAATTTACCTTGGAAATCGACGATACATCTGATGATGAGGAGGAAGAGGAAGTCCATATCGAAGGTGAATACACATCTGCCATAGATGTAGAAGAGGCATAGTCAACCAGAAATCCCATTTATGTATCTCAGATGACAAATGAGAACATGAGTAGCTCATGAAGAATAATTGGGTCAATGAACATAAAAGTTGCTGCCATTCCAACTGATCAATTATTCAGAAACAATTGCCAAAATCAGAGATTAATGCTCTTGATAAGGATTTTGGTCTCATAATTCATAAGACAAAAGTTGATTTGGACAATAGAGAAGGAGATTGTCAAATGAGAGAGGCTGAACGTATGGAGGGACGTTAAATGCGAGAAGAAGAGTGAAGAGAGGAGTACCGACAAATTGAAGATGATTTTCGAAGAATTCAAAAAAAGAATTTATGTTGAGATGAGTGGTCAGATCACCTATTTCAGCTACTATTGACTGTCATGACAATGAATCTTAGTAATAGCAACGTTAACGATGTTAATAAAAAATGAATAATACGTCTCATATTTGGATTTAACAACTGTAGCCATTTTGATCTCAATACGCAGTAGAGCGCTTATTTATGCAAATCATTGCTTAATTACAAACCATATCATTAATATTCCTCACTCTATGGTGAAAATCCTAATTTATCGTCATATTTAGTTGTCGTTATAACTCAAAATGTTCGTCCAGTGAGGATATAATAATGAATATTCGTTGCATGACAATAATCATAATAAATCATCATCAATATTAAGTGTACGCATGCAACCTATCGACCTAACTACAACTGGATTACTGATGTAAATGCGTTGTATGATGAATACAATGCAATATTTTTGTTGTTATATGCTATTAGATAAAAATGTCGCTATGTACATAATACGTCAGCTTCAAGGTAAATGAAGTTTGAAATTATTGTACAACGAAATACTGTTTGAAAATGCTTTTATGGACGCCAATAAGATACAATTATCGTCAAACAATGAAAAAACTTATCCGAATATTGTACAAACAAAGTAAAATACTGTACTGTTATGTGCGAAAAAAGAATGCCATTTTATACTTTTTGTCATTTCTGAACGAATTTATGAATTTAAATTTGCAAAACGTTTTTTACTAAGGTGTCGTTCTGTATTTGTGATATCTTAATGGATACATAGATATTGACTTGACGATAATTTTAAGAATTACTGTCTATTGACGAATAAATTGATGTTTTATCGTTAAATAACGCAACTCTTGTAAAATAATTGTTGTAATAGAATAAGTTTACTCATAAACTTAATTATTTAAAGGCAAAAAGACATTTATCGCAGACATAGACGATGATTCGGCTAATCATGTATCACTGTTTCCAAATTTTAATCAATTCGATTATTTTTATCATTTTTACTAACATCTAGTCTCAATTCTGTATCCTTTTTGTCTACTTTATCATCATAATATGAATGAAATTCGATGTATTGAATGTAATTTTTCCTCATTCTGAGACAACAAGCACATTACAGAAACAGTGTAATATTTTCATCCACGGTGTAGGTATGTAATGACATCTCTATACAGACGAAGTGCCATATTCACATCTCTCTCATTGAGTTTAATGCCTCTAACTCTGGATAATTAAGGTCAGATAGTCCAAAATACGATATACATTGCAAGTAAAAGGCTTTCAATTCATACATTTCATTGCAGAGAGGAAGGTATATCTCTCTATGCGATTAAAAAATCAGCGTTGCCCACCAGAGAACCACTGAATAAGCAAACGACTATCGCCTCTTTCATTTAGTGGATATTGTAGTACTAATGTCAAATGATATCCCAATGGTCGATTTTATCATTATCTTTACAGACGATGCATGAATTCCCATCACATCGTCTCCAATAATCTTTTAAAGTCTTTTCACACCGGATTGTATCCTCCCATATGCATAAAATATTATTTTTCTTCGTTCCAATTTCGGAACGAAAGGCCCGACACTTATTATTTTGTTAAACTTCGTTACACCTTCATATGAGGTATTTTCAATCTCCTTTCCATCCACTAATCGCTTTTTTTCTCAACCATGACAGTATCATTTGGTACGTCACTCTGCAACACAATTAGAGTTAGAGCTGCATCAGATCCAAAAGCATCATTCACTGATGGATCTTTTCGATGATATTTCTCTGCTCTTTTACGTTTTTCATCTATAAATAATCATTTATAAAAATTCTTTGCATATCTTGAATGTTTTGGAGGCGTAACATCTCCAGATGAATCACATCTTATGATGTATGGCAAGGTATGATGGTAGTAGATGGATGGACACATGGTGTTGGGACACTGCTAATTGTATGTTCATGGCTACAGATATAAGGGTAGTAGTGACCACAACTTTTAATTTCGAGAACTTCCGTTTCGCTAAATTGTGGCGTAATCTGTAGGAAAATTTCTCACAAGTACGATTTGATCACAATGAGGTTTGGTTGAATTCTGGGAGTGCTCCAATACCATTACATTTCCCATACCTAAGACTCTTACCAGTTACAAGTGGGGATTGCTAAAACAGTGACAAGTTTTTACTGCTCCCTAATAACTAACTAGTTATAAGTGGTAACCATTTATAACCAGCACTTTTGCATGCAATCCTGATTTTATCATTTTTAAAATTTCAACAGCCAGTCCTGTTAAGTCATTCCCATCAACTTTCAATTGATCAACTTCATGCAGACAAATAAAAATAACATCACCCAATAGTACTTCAATGCTAATCTATTTGCAGGTGTCTTCATTTTTGTAGCAGCAGGTTTTATCGAGTTGAAAGCCTCCTGATGACAATGCTTTCGCTGTCATCTTTCCTTGGTAGAATAAAGATCCCATTCCTTAACAGTCTCATCTTACCCATCAGGTTTGTCATGAATTCCACGAGTCAAATCAATCCAAAGATCATTTAATAACTGCCGTTTATCTCTTCTAACATTTTATAATATAACGCTTCCATTTTTCTATGTTTTGAAAGTCACTGTTATCATGATTATGTATCACAGCACATTCTGACACTTTGCTTTCATTGATATTGCCATCAATAGTTCTAGGAGACTCTTTGGTGGTGGCACATGGTCAGTGGCATGATTGGTCTGGTCAAAATGAAGATTTACAAGATCAAAATGCGGAGGCAGAGCATTGCAGAGAAGAGAAAAGGAAGCAAACGGTGGTGGTTGGAAGTATGGACAGTGTTGTCCAATGAAGTTATGACCTTCAGCATCAGCAGCAAAGGGGGTGCTGGATTGGTTGATGGTGGTGGTAGGTAAATATATTCTGCCATATTGTGGTGATATGTGCCTCTCTCTCTCTGAATTGTGAAGCGCCCAATTTCTGAGAATTCAAGTATTAGAGAAGTATCCAATGAGCAGCCAGTGAATTTTGGACTGCTTTGCCCAAATTCCAAAAAACTCAAATGATGCTGCCCCAAAATCACAAAAAATAGGCTTTCTCTGAAACATAACTCAGCCAATGATTGGCTAATACAATTAATCTTTTTGCATTAGATAGCTAATCTAACATACTACAATGTTCTAGTGCAATGTTTGTAGAGATTCTAAACTTGGCTGTAGCTTGCAGGTAATTCAAATTCAAGGTTGAAAAATGTAAAAGTATGTTATTGAATAACTTTTTTCTAGCAGGAACTACAGCCTTGGACCACTTTCAGTGGATAGCCTGCTAAGTGAATAATATGCTTAAGCAGTTCATTGTTTTATGGCCAGTATTGATGAAGTTATGGCTATTGAAAGAAAAGTGTCAATACAATAAAAAAAGACGGAGTAGTATTCTTGGACAATTTCCCCCAATAATGCTCTATCGTTAGACAATTTTTTTAACTAACATTTGCATAATGAACGCTCCTTTATCAGCTGTGAAGTCAGGAAGCCTCCCATCCATCGTTATCAGTACCTATCGAGCTCTCGCGAAGTTGGTCATTCGTCTACCTAAAAAACAACAAAATGGGGCATGGAGACAATTGCGTCAGGAATATCGAAAAAATATCAATGAATCGTGTCCCGAAAGAATCGAACATTTGATTCAGGAGGCCGGGAAGAAAATTGCGTTTCTACGAATTGTAACTCCCAAGGATATGTGGTGTAATACTAGTGAGTTACTGGAAAAAGGAGTCGCGCAACAATCAACAACTCAAGCAGGTGTCACTCGATGGGTGTATCGATCTACCGGCGAAAAAGATGCCGATGGCAAAGCTACAATGCGCAAATCCGGCCAAGTGGTATCTAATTTCTCAGGTTACAATTTAGATCCATGCAGTGTCAAACGGCATAATCATCATTTGAAGAAATTGGGATTCGTAAATAATTTGCACGCTAAAGGACTATTTTAAATTTATGGAAGCGTTTGATTTCTTTCTCTTCTGTTGATGTCAGGCCTTTTGATGTGATTCTCTTTAATCTCGTAGAAATGTTTAACAGAGTCTGGAAAGCGCCACTTTATGATCGTCACCAGTGTAAGTAAAGTCTAAAAATATGAATGCATGTTTACTACTATTATGTGAAACAATTAATTTATATTTGTGTTACTGAGATAAGTTTTGAATATTTCAATGATAGGAATAAATCTATACTAGCATGAATACTAGCATGAATACTAGCATGTCATAAAATAAGGCATTTTTTCTATATGAGAAAATTGATCAACAGTGAACAGTTTGATTAGTCTACTGGCAAATAAATAAATTCATATATCTGAACTATGAAGTGAAGAATGGATACTATAATGTCTACCAATCTGCCATCAAATTTTTCATTTGCTCCTGCATAGCCATGAGTTGCTCGATTGCCTGAGCCTTTTGGTCATTGTCAAGTTTTCTTCGCTGATCAGGATCGGAAAGATCAATAAGCTCTCCATTTCCTGCATCAATACCGATTGAAATAGGGAATGGAATGGTTCCACTGATGTTAATAGCACGTCGTTTTTTAGCTGTCATAACAACTTCTCCCCGATCGTATTGGTCCACAGGTGATCCATTAGCAGAGCTGATGAAACAGAGACATACTTGATGTTATGCTCTTCATTAATGTAAAGTAAATAAGCCTAGAACTATAACTCACTATGAAACGATGCGTTCCCCTTTTCGAGCTGTCCTTGTCACAGAAGGTTTGTTGAATCTGACAGTTGCAGGAGTTTTTAAATTGAGAGCACTTGCAGAGGCAACCTTATTTCCAACTGAACAAAAGTTGTTTTCTTCCATTACACTATTTTCACTAACATTTCCTTTCTCCATTATCTTTTTGATAATACCTATGACATCGCAACCAAAGACCATGTTGAAGTCTTTCACAGTTTGCCTCTTGACGTCTTTGTTCAGTTTGCATAGTCCTTGGACAATCCCTTGTTTTTGAGCGCGCATGAGTTCATCTCTCATGATCTCTAGCGCTTCTACATCGCTTTGCAGTTTGTTGAGTATTTGATCACAAAGTGTGCGGCAGGACTCAGGATTCAGCCAATCGATTTTGGGAGAATATTCCTCGATGGAGGCCAATGCCAATGCTTTCGGCAAGGATGATACAATTGATGACATTTTTAAATATATGCTTGCTATTTTCAACAGGGAACAGCAATTCTCTAGGTTTATATTGAAGTCAGCTCGAAATGACGATGGACACTGGTTTATCGTTTTCTATAATGCAAAGTAGGGCGCAGTGACCGTTGGCTTCTGAGTAGGAGTACGAGTGAGAGAAAAGAAAGAGGAGGTGGTAAGTTTGTGAAGGATGAGGTGGAGTCAGTTTAACGATACTGATTCCTTTTTGGCAGATTCCTGACATAGGAATAGGATCGAAATGAATTCATTACGAATAACATACCAGTTCTCCTGTAATGTATTCTGGCTATATTCACTTATAAATGTATGCTATCGCTGGCAGTCTGGCGCCATACCATACTGCTGGAATTGGTACCAGTCAACGGACGGTGTACTATATCTAATAATGCTGTAATCAAGCATTGCATAGGTTGTTGATGATAGTGTGAGGTACCGTACTATTTCTACTACATTTCACGGTACCATGCCCAAGAAAAGCAACTCCCGAAAGAAAAATGGAAACGTCAAAGCTGCGACGAATCCGCCCGAGGATCGAGGCACGCCCCCTGTCTGCAAGTTCCTAAGAGAAGGACGGTGCAAACAGGGATTGAAGTGCACGTTTTTTCATTCTCCCGAGGCTGCTGCATCTGGAGCCCGAATTCAAGCTATCAAAAGCGGAAAGTCTACGAATGAAGCGGACATGGCAGCAACGGTTGCATTCAAGGTTGCTGAAAGAAGGCTCATATTGAAAGCAGAGGAACTAAAGAAGGCTTCCATGAAGGAAGACACTAAATCTGAATCTCTGAACACCCATGAAAATGAGACAACTCTAGAAGGTGAAGTAAAATCAAACCATGAAATTATCAATAATGAATCCAATAGATTAGACGAAACAACTCCCGTCGAAGGATGTATTGACGCTCAGTCCCTCAGCATAGATGAATGTAACTCAATTCGAGAAAAGGAGCCAAAATATAACGAAGACATTGAAAATAATCAATTAAACAAAATAGAAGAAATAGAGACGATCCCTGAGAGTAATCTTCCTATTGGTCTAATGCAATCCCTTTCATTGTTTTCTCCATCTCAGCAAGAACTTGCCAAAAGCTTATGCGAAGTCACACCGGGAAATCAACGACATCTATTCGAACACTGGAGCACCGACTCATCTTTTGATGAGAAGAAAAAAGACATGATGTGTAAACTCGAATCTGTAGACCAATCATACCCCGACGGAGGCCTTCATGGTTATATCGTAAATGCAGTACGCTTGCTTGAAAAGAGCCGTCAGGGAGAAAACCCACTTGAAGGATGGACACCAAGTGTTCCAAAAGGACAAACATGTCAAATTGGTACGCAAGAATTCCTAAGCACTGAGAATTTGGGACTTGAGAAGGTAGGGAAGTGTGGTTTTATCCTTGTGGCAGGAGGATTAGGGGAACGGCTTGGATATGGGAATATTAAGGTATTTTTATTGCCATGCATTAGATCTTTCAGTTTTGTATTTTAAATACCAACATTTTTCGTCCGCATCTATTGCTATTTTTCTTAGATTGGCTTACCAACTGAACTTGCCACAGAAACATCATACATACAACTTTATATTGAAACAATTCTCGCTTTCCAGTCCCGATATGCAAAGCCTGGCCAGAAGCTTCCTCTCTGCATCATGACTAGCGAGGATACAAACGCCAAGACTGTAGCACTCTTAACTTCTTACAACTGCTTCGGGATGGAAAAAGATCAAATAACAATCGTTCAGCAGGGAAAAGGAGTTCCTGCTCTTTGTGATAACGACGCTCATATTGCTCTTGATCCGGATGATCCTTACAATTTTGAAATGAAACCACATGGACATGGAGATATTCACTCGCTGCTTCATTCTCATGGGGTTGCCAAATCATGGCTTAAAGAGGGCATTGAATGGATTGTTTTTTTTCAGGATACCAATGGACTTGCTTTTAACACTCTACCCTTATCTCTGGGTGTTTCATCCAAGCTAGGATTGATCATGAATTCGATCACTTGCCCTAGAAAAGCTAAGCAGGCTATTGGTGCCATAATTAAACTTACGAAAGGAGACCAGCAGAGGTGAGAAATGTCACACAGATTCATAATATTTGATCCTCATTTATCAGGTTTACATTTCTAATAATTATCTACCACATTAGAACAATTAACGTTGAGTACAACCAGCTTGATCCCCTACTCAGAGCTACAGGATATCCAGATGGTGATGTGAATGATGAAACCGGCTTCTCTCCTTTTCCTGGAAACATCAATCAATTGCTCTTTCGGTTAGAGGACTATGTCAAAGTTCTCGAACGGACAAAAGGTGTCATGCCTGAGTTTGTTAATCCCAAGTACAAAGATTCCACTAAGACTGTTTTCAAGAAACCAACTAGGCTTGAATGCATGATGCAGGTAATTTTGTCATGATGCAAATCCGGCATCATACTTTTTCATGATATCACACATTTTACTTTTTCTGATTTGTATCAATTTGTTAATGTAGGACTTTCCTACTGTCCTCGATGGAGCGGAAGTAGAGAAGGTAGGATTCACGAGTTTAGCAAGTGAGTTGTGCTTTTCACCAGTGAAAAATGCCTCATCCGATGGATGTACACTGCAAGCCAATGGGACTCACGCAGGTGTGGCGGCGACTGGCGAAGCAGATCAAAGTGGTGCAATGCGTCAACTCCTTCGCTCAATTGGTTGCAACGTTGAAGAGGGTGTCAAAGTTAAATTCATTGGAATTGAAGTTGTGTCAGGTCCAGATTGCATCCTGAAGCCAAGCTTTGCACTATGTTCGAATGAGTTGAAAAAGAAATTTACAAACCCTTCTGCAGTTCGAATTTCTGGCAGATCATCTTTGGTCTTGCAAGGTGATGGTTTAGTAATAGAAAGTTTGGATTTAGATGGAGCAGCAGTGATTGAATGTGAAGATGGTGCACATGGAATCATTCAGAATCTTGTTATTCGAAATAAAGGGTGGGTAAAAGTTTCAGATGAAGCGAATGCTAATGAGATCATCAAAATGCGAGGATACCACATCCTCAAGATTGAGACTGAAAAAATTCTTTTCAAAAAAGATGGTAGTATTGAAGGGAACTATTCGCCTCTCCCAGTTGCTTCAGAGGTACTTAATATCACTGAGAGTAAGGGTGCTGAAAAGGATATGCCTTTAGCTGAATCATTTCCTTTGAAATGTACTTCAGAGATTGAAGTACAAACGAAATCACCCTCAAGCTTGCCTACACTTGACCTTTCAAGACCAGCATCATCGGAACAAAAGGATGCTGATAATTTTTGTGGTGGTACATGCAGTATTATGTAGCTATATTTAGAGAAGCTAGTCTTGTAAAAGTGCTTTTTTCCTGTGTGTAATGTGTCATGAATGTGTTAAATGTGAAATGTGAGTAATTGAAAATTAACCTAATACTTATTGCGTATGACAGGGACTTTTACATCACTGATTGATTCATTTTTTTGTGATCTAATTGCTGATTGAAATGATTTTTTTTGTGAATAAGATTGGGTAAATCTACAGGGGGTTTGTTTAGGCATTATACGTCTTGTCTATTCATGTTTGCTGTGATGCTCTCCATTGTCTCTACTTGAGTCAATTTCCAGTATGGAGCCAATTTTGTTTTCATTGTTTAAAGTAACAATGGACACAGCTATGAAAAAAAGACTATGTCTGCTACCCTAGTAATATCGTAAATTGTGGTAATTTTTAAGTAATTATTATTATTAATAATTTTGTAGAATTACAACACCACATGTATCATGGCCAAGCATTTACTCCTTTACCCATATAGAATTCATGAGGATTTCATCCTGCTTTGAAGCATCTAAATGGCTTATCCTGTGTCTAAAAGGCTGGAAAATTTTATAAGAAGAAGCGTGACTTGATGAATTATATCTGTCATGTTCCTCATTTCATAGTAATATATTCAGGAAAAGATGTCACGATAATAATAATAATAATAATAACTTAATAAATAAGGAGGCAGATAGAGTACTTTTAGTTGTAGTATCTGCAGCATCTCTACATTGAGTGGGAGTAATATCAGGGCAAGATCCCTCTATAACTTTTCAGCATGATCTGGAATCAAATACAACAACAAACGGAATGGAAGATAGGGCCCTAACTGAAAATCTAACAATATAGCCCAAAGTGAAAGCAGCCTGCTAAATTTCATTTTTCTGACTCAAATATAGAAAGACCTCATATACTGAACCCTGTTCTCAATCTGCATTCACTTCATAAGTTTTCTTCTTGTTCTCTGAACTTCCAAAGAGACAGATAGGTATTGATTTTTTGGAATAATGATACTGTTTTTAGGCTCTTTTAGCCATCTATTTAATATTTAAAGGAGGCGTGTCCTACCATCATAGCAACATGTTCCCTTGTATAGATCACATGCCTTTCCAGGATATCATCCATATGATAGAGCATAAAGGGAAAAAGATGATGGCAGTCCTTGTCCTCATGGCTGGAACCACTGGCATAGAGGTGGAGATTGGAGAGGATAGCTATCGTAGCAGACTAAATATTAGAGAAACCATCTCACTGTCTGAATATTCAATCTTTCAGAGATGAATGAGATCAACTGGATCTGTTGCAATCAGAAGAGAGAGAGGATGATTTCCAGGTGCTCTGGAGGAGACAAAACGGAGATAGTCCAGCTGAGCATTGAAATTCATTATACTCATATAAAGCATTCAATTTATTCAAGATTGCTTTCATAATGAAGTGTTGGTGATTCAATTTTTGTTTTCTTCAAACTTTTAGTCTGAGAAATGATCTAAGGTTTTTCATTCTCTACAAACTTTGCCATCTATCTCATTTCTTACTTGTATGATTTCAATGGAGATGCTTTGCTAACGTATGAATTGTTAGATTCAAATAAGTACCAGTACCAGCAAGACACACAGTAATAATAATTCAGACACCATCTGGTTGGAAACTATAGAGAAAGCCGATAGAAAATGGGTTGGAGAATAGAGAGGATCTCATGCTATACTCTTAGAGACAATCACTAAGAATGAGAGTGTGTACAAGATCCAATTGATATTTTCTCTCTCCATCTTCGTTGCCCTACATTCCATACACTCTCTGTGCATTTAGTTGCATCAATTTTATCTGGATGTGCATCTGACATTCAAAAAAGTGAGGATATTGCAGGATCCAAGATCTATTTGTATTTAATTTGGTCTAACTAAATTGGACCATATCAATTACAAAATTACTATCTATTATTTACCCCAGGTTATGTCTAGGAAGATCAGGTAGCAATAACTGATAGTGGTAGAGGTGTTAAAATGCAGATGTCATTTTCATCTTTCATGGACAATATTAGGAGACTTGCTTTGCAGAATTGCTCATCCATAATAGACTGACTCTTCTGAGCTCAGCAAGAGAGAAACCATCAATACCTAGAATCGAATTGAAAAAATCTAAAAGTCTCTCAGAGGATGTTCAAATATTATCTAGGAGGAAACTGGAGAGGTTCACTATCTCAAGAGCCAGCTTTTATTCTGAATCTTCCAGACAGCACTTTCCTCCTCAATTCTTCGCTGCTGATGCTTCATCTCTTCTTCCTAAGCAAGAGAGAAACCATCAATACCTAGAATCGAATTGAAAAAATCTAAAAGTCTCTCAGAGGATGTTCAAATATTATCTAGGAGGAAACTGGAGAGGTTCACTATCTCAAGAGCCAGCTTTTATTCTGAATCTTCCAGACAGCACTTACCTCCTCAATTCTTCGCTGCTGATGCTTCATCTCTTCTTCCTCCTCCCTATTGCGATGAACTTTCTCAGCAATACATTCCTCTACAGCTAATTCCTCCTGCACATCCTTAATATCAACATCTATCAGCTTATATTATTAACGAAAGAGCTTATAGTTACTATGGAGCTGATCCTTACTACTAAGCGATCCAGTTTTCTGGGGAAATGAAGATTGCTTGTAATAAAGTTGATTGATGATTCCTTCCAAGCATATCAAAGATTTTTTGTTGGTCTGAATTTGATTTTAAACTGTCAAAAAATGCAGAATTGAGTTACGCTTGTATTTCATTAAGTCATGTAGTACTTGTCTATTTGATTGCTGTGTTACAGTAATTCAATATATTTTTGACGCAGCTCTTCCGATTATAAACTTGTCACTTAGTTCCAGGATGTTAAAAATATTATCCCTAAGTAAGTATGCCTGGATTATCAAATTCAGTTACATTTGTGTTGTATCATTTTGTGTGTCTATGGAACCACAACAGTGCCAGTTTGCACTTTTGGAACTACTTCATTAGATCGAGGCGTTGAGTGAAGTGTCAGTATCTCAAGCCCTAAACCTCAAACAGAGATAAAACTCACAATAGTGTCCATCATCAAGACATTAAGGATTTTACTTGAAATACCAGCAGAGAAACTGAGTTATTGCCTATGAGACATTGCATTAGTTTCACCATCATTATTTTTTGAATCGACATTCTGAAAGAGAGAGGAAAAGGAGGCACGTCATCTCTCACGAGAGACAAGCAGTATCATACCTACATACCTACCTCATCTCTTGATAGAGCTTCTAGGGTTGAATCTACTGATCTGCCAGAAGTTTCATTTGAATCTTTCTCCTTTTAACTACGTTCTCTGAGAACTATTGGAAACCTCTCTCTAGGAGAGTCTCGTACTGACCTATTCAATTTTACCTCAATTAGTTTATAGTCTGGACTTCTGCAAATTTGCAACTATATTTAACAATTATGGTAATTTTGAAACATATTTTATATTCTAGCGATTTCCTTCAAATTTCAAAATATTAGGGAAAGTTAAGAATCAAAGTATTATTAGAATGATGAACAAACAAATAATATGATGAACTTAATTGAACCAAAATATTCTTCCAATTATTATAATTGCAATTGATTTCACTCACGAATAAGTGTTTTTTTTGCTTCACAGCAAATCATAAGTGTCAAATCATTCAATCTATCTAAGTGTTTTTTAAATTCATCTTCTGTCTCATGGAGAAGTTGATGGAGATATAGTGGCTGAGGTCGATGGATAAGCTGATGAAAATGTATAAGCTGAAGTTGATGGATTCAATTCAGAAACTGATGGAGATGCAGCGGCTGAGGTCGATTCTATGGAGAAGTTGATGGAGATGGAGTAGCTGATGGAGATGTAATAGCTGATGTCACTGGAGCAGCTGATGGCGATGTAGCGGCTGAGGTCGAGGGATAAGCTGATAAAAATGTATTAGCTGGGGTCGATGATTAATCTCGAGAAATTGATGGAGATGTAGTGGGTGAGGTTATCAAATTCGTTGGAAAAGCTGATGGAAATAAAGAAGCTGAGGTTGATGGATTCAATTCAGTACCTGATGGAGATGTAGTGGCTGACATCGATTCTATGGAGGTCTCGAACTCAATGGAGGAGTTAATGGAGATGCAAAGGCTAAGGTCGATGGATTCAATTGAGAATCAGTGGCTGAGG
>JALLAW010000416.1:0-13480 GCA_036939535.1 Cyclotella kingstonii | reverse complement strand
TTGCGAGCTTGTCAGTGAGCATGTAGGAGTATATGTCCAAACTATAAAGTACATAAACAAATTATTTATTAAAGTATTTCATCAACTAGTTATTTAATGAAAATTAATATTAAATTAAAAGTACATGTAGAGGGACTACGCCTAATCTTAGTAACACTTGTCTGAAAAACTAAACATTTGAACATTTTCAGATACAATCACATTTCCTATATTTAACTTTCACAAGATTCCTGTGAAGCCTAACCCTTAACTTACTATCACGCACCACATTTCTCTACAACTAAAATTCACATAATTCAAGACTTATATGAATTATTCTAAAAACAGAATTTTTCATATTAGCTGTTACACATCCACTTCGAAAAGATATTGATGCCCTTAATGTAAACATATTGATATGGTTCTATGACTCAAGAAAAGAAGAATGATATTGCAATCTCATCAATATATCATTAACAGTAGAAATGATTATGATTGCAAACCTAAGTATGAATATATATTGGGTCTTCACAAAAAACGAGATCTAACTTAGAAGATTTGTTTCTGAGAGTTGGTTATCCAATATTGAACCAATGAATATATCAACTACATCAGTCGTTCTTGAGTAGTTCTCCTTTTCAATACAATTGCTTTTCTAGGCACCTTCAACAAATTTGTAACAAGAAGAGGCATTGAAGAAGTTATGTATCTGTATCGCTTCTCATTTAATGTTTCTTGTAGTGCTCTATCTCACTTACACACTGAGCGTGGAATCGTTTTAAATATAACTGAGAAGAGAAGAGATATTATGGAAAAAATAAAAGCTTTCAAGAATGGCATACACAATCTTTGGTCTAAGAAAGTTAAACTATTTGTTGTTGACTGTACTATAGAACAGAAACTTCTCCCCTTTTGAGTGCACAAGCTTCTTCCTCCTTTTTTGAAATGGTTAGAGCTGAGACTAACTCCACGTACACCATCTAGTAGGGCATTAAATCCAAGCACAATTGCAATTAATGCATGTATCTTTGGATCAATAACACCATCGAATTATGGATGCTTTGGCACCACTGGGCAAGATGCATGCGATCCTCTGTCCATCATAATTTTTGATACTGTATTTGCTACATGACTCTGTCCGGTAATGAAGGTGCAACTCATGACATGACATTGTTTGGCATTGATTTTGATGTCATGGACGAGATCACATTTCCCAGATTATTGTGCCCACTGGGACCTACATACATAGCAAAATTAGATTCCTCAGAGAAATAGCCTCACATCTGTCTCTAATCGCAAAATCTGCAAAACAAGGATTAGCTTGGTAGGGTGTGACTTCCATGAATATTTCTCTCTTCCCATTTATTTGTTTATACTGTGTGATCAACTCTCAAAGACATACTTCAACATCAGCAGGTACAGAAGAGCAACTCATTCCATTTTCAAGTATTTGAATCTCGTTTGAAAGAACTTTAGTCCTCTTGAAATCATTCCTGGCGCTAGGAAATTCCATGCGATCCATCATTAGCTCTAATTTGTTGGGTTTCCTCTTACCTACTTGCCAATGAAAAGCCTGTTTTGAACATATCTTGTTGGAGGATCACAGATGACAAGAACATCAAAGTTGTGATTTGCAAGTGCATTACAAATGAGAATGATGCTATTGACAGGGTGGAGACTGGTCCCTAAATATTTGTAACCAAGTAGGCATCAATGGTAGCCATTGGCCTCATTCAGGTTGACATATGGAGATGTCTTTACTCAGCATGATCCCATTCAATAATATACACTGCAGTATCAAAGTAAATTTCATTTGATTTGAACAGCAGCAATCTCTGACTCTGAATTCCTATTGTTGTAAGGCCTACCATAATTACTAAACATGATTATGTTAGTTGGAAGAAGCTCAACCATTGTAAAGCTATTTTTTGATTGCTACTTGTTTTATTCTTTATAGTCGCAAATCTGGTGGGAAAGCAACTTCCCCCAAAAAAGGAAGTGCCCAGCCTCCCATTAGAAGATATGCTTATAAAAATGGGCAAATGATGAGGTCAACATTTTGGTTTGGTCAATTTCCAAGAGTGCTCCAATAAAATAATTCTTGCCTTGGTTTCCATGGTCCAGACATGCACAATTTAGAGAGAGAGAATGAAAGAGAAAGAGGAATTGAAATGCCGACGTATGACAGACAGTACGCTCTCTGTAGTAAAGAGAGTAATTGTTTCATACAAAACTTGCGCAATAAACACATGCGTCCTCTGTATTGGTTCCTACATACTCAAAAGTTATTTCTCATCCCACACAACTGTGAAAAGCTCTCAGGTGCGATAACCATGACCGAATGGATGATTACCGTTTCCTTCATTATAGGAATGAATGACGTCGGAAGACTATGTGATGTTTGATGCTGAGATTATTCAGAATAGAACCGTAGTGTTGGTTGATGCTTATGTAGTGGTGATGTGCGGTCCTTGTGTAACCTCTCAATTGATTGTTGTCTCCCGATCTCATTTTACTTGCCCTCTTTATTTTTTTCTGGGAGTAAAGCTTACTTTGGAAAGTTTCTCCATCCTTCACTTTTTACTCTCACAATATTATTGAAATTTCAATTTTTTTTATTGTATTATTCGCATTCCTCCTCGATGGTAATTATTGTCGCCTGGTCTCGAATGTATCTCACAATTCTCCTGCTTTCATACAACATAGATTCGTTCTTGTGGTGAACTCAAAAATCTTGAACAAGACAATGGTAGAATCTCGAATCCCTAATAAGCTGTATGCAACCCACCCCAAGAATTATGGTAAGGGTTCTCGCCAATGCCGTGTTACCGGACGCAAAGGAGGTCATGGACTTGTTCGTAAATACGGGATCGATATGAAGAGACAAACTTTCCGTGAGAGGGCGATTGATATGGGATGGATGAAGTATAGTTAGCTGGTATTATTTGACATATTTCATACAATAAAGTTATAGTAAGGCGGTCCAATAATCACAGGAAGTTCCAATATCTGCCTATTCTATCCTCTATTACTACTAGAATTTTATTAACGCAGAAGATGTTTTCTAAGTGTATGAGGGAAGTTTTATCGATTAACTCTCAGCAGTGTAAAGTCCAACCCAATTCTTTCACTCATATCATCGAATGCAGTTTGCGATGCAACAACTGCCTTCGAGGGGCTCCACGATTTCAAAAGATTCGCATATTCCACAAAATCGTTCACGTTAGTGCTTATGATTTGATCTCTCTTCTTCTGTCTGCTAATTGAACTCTCTCCTCTAAGATAGCGAATTAGGGCAACAAATCCGGCAGCTTCAGCTGACAGTGCCGATCCATCCACACTACCAATGGTGCCAACGACAGCGGTGGTAATGGCAGCATAATTATCCCTAGACAATGTTTCTGAAGAGGCGTCCTTAAGTATGCTTTCTGCTGCAGTATCAAAAAGGTCTAGCGTTGTATCAGGTGTATTAGGATCACGATAAGTATAGAACGTGGCAATCCCATCAGTGCTGCTGAAGTCAGAGTATGCTCCATAAGCTCCATATTTTGCTCGGATGACATCCCACAGAAAACCTGGCACGATGCCATGAATTACGAAGTAAATTTAGCTTGTTTCTTTGGGTGTATGTCGAATAAATAATAGGAAATAACATGTAGAAATTACTCACCTGTAGTTAAATAATGTGATACAACAGATGCACTTCCATGCACATCCTCACCTACATCATATAACGGTCCACCTTCCCCTACGTATGCCACTTGAGTGGACACTACAATACCTTCATCTTGAAGTGGATTAAACTGCTTCATTTCTTTCTTTGCTGCTGCAATCCATGGGTGAGGAACAGAGCGAAAATTGGGTGTTGGACGGGCGATACCTTCAATATCACGAGGCAATCTATGGACAAGAAAGTTCTCAGCGCTTTCCATTGCAACTTCCAAGACATATGCATCGCCAGTCATATCAAGCAGCATTCCGCTGCGGTTTCCACCTAGGATAACCTGGTAAAACAGAGGACAACACGTTAGATTCAGTGTTTAATATGAGAAAAAATTGATGAGATACCAACATACTTCTTTCAAATTACCCAGGCGTTGGGAAAAGGCTGTCCAATTAGCTTCAATACTATCCAATATTGCAGCATCATCTTTTAGGCTGGTGTATCCATTAAATTTTTCATTAATGAAGTTTCTCACTGAATAGCGTCCACGGATTCTGCGATCGGCATAACTATGGCCTTCGCTAGCAACTGAACTTTTCTTAGAGCTTAGAGATGCTTTTAACGAGTTTTGCAGTATGCTTTTGGAGTCGTTGATATCAATGTCAGTCAAGATAGTTCCAATGATTGAAAAAAGCTCTGATGTCTTATCAGATGTACACTTCCCATTGATAAACAACATCGATAAAATGTTCACTCCAGGCAGAACTTTCACCTCATCTTCCCACCCTATGGGATTAACAGACATGATCTCCAAAGATGCCTGAACTCCGCCGGAAACCTTTCCAATCTCATTTCTAGCAGAACAGTAGTTTCATGAAAAGTAACATCAGTGTGATCTAATCATGTGAACTAAATAAAGACATGTATGTTGAGCTGACACACCTAAATGCCGCATCTGTCATAGTTGAAGTTCCAGCATAATTTAGAAGCGAAACAAAAGCGGGTAAAATCGTAATGTCTTCATATGGTATCATAGAAATGTCAAGACCAAACTTGACGTAAAGGATCCCCGAGGAAGCCACCTCGTGTGTTATCAATCGAATTCCACTTTTGAACCCATCTTCATTTACTACAATAGGGTATTCTATCGTAGAACTATCAAGGTCAGATATGGACAAGGTTGGATTTGTTGCTATTACCTCAGGAGTTTCTTCCGCTCCCTGTAGCTGCTTTAATTTCTTACTATCATCAATGATGCGTTGATAATCTTCATCTGTCATCTTGGATTGGGCTTGAGCAATTTGGATCTCCTCAGCCTATTCGACAAAACATGCAGTCGAAAACATTCAAGTTAGAAGTGTCTCTCACTATGAAGCCAATTTTGACTTCTCTACGATTTTTAAGTGCAGATATTACAATTACCTTGAGCTGATCTTCTTCTAAGGTTGTGCTAGGGAAAAGTTCCAATACAACGCGGTGATTATTTGTAATGAGAAAATCATGAATCATCTGCTTGAAAATATTTGAGCCTGTTAGGTTGATTTCATCTTTCAACTGCTTCAAAGCACCTTCATAAATAATGGCATCCTTGGGACTCAAATCGTAATTCCATTTTGTAAGAGTAGCAAAAAACACTTCCAATCCACGCAACCCCCCTCCTCCTTCGCGCAGCGAAAACTCTACTGTATTGAGACTACTTGCAATATCATCATCTGTAAATCCACGCGTATCTAGTTGATGGAGAGTCTCCATAATCAAATTTTCAAGTTTAGTGACATCCGCTCTATTCTTTATACCCTTCATTCCAATAGCGAACGTAGACTGCAATAATTGGTTATCAACGCCATTACCGATGACCTCTTCACCTAGACTACTATCCTCTAGTGCTTTCCTTAGATAAGATGATGGCCTACCCAGTAATAAACTATCTAATACTATCCATGCCAATTCCATCATAGATGATAGCGGTTCTGTATTCAGAAGCCATGTTATGCAAAGCATGAACCCCTGAGTACTCTCCCCATCACTATTCTCACTTTTTGACACAGCGAACGGCCTCCGTTCTGAAACAGGTGTTTCAAATGTTTTACCTTGATAAACAATCACACTATCCTTTTTACTATCAGGGTTGTATCTAAACATAAGTTGGAGTTCATCAAACTGTCCAAGTGAGTAAAAAAGACAAGCATAAAAGAATGTCCAAGCTATGAAACATACCCCATAGGTTTCATGTAATGATCAGACACTGACAAGGCGTGATATACATCAATTTCATCTCCAGCCACAAACAAACGTGCATTTGTAGGATGATAATACTTCTTGTAAAACGCTACAAATTCTTCCCTTGTCAATGTGGGTATGATTGCGGGATCTCCACCACTATCAAAGTAATATGGACTATCTGGAAAGAGAAGCGAATTGGTGATGCGATCAAGCAAATCCTCGGGATCAGAATACGCCCCTTTCATTTCGCTAAAAACTACACCTTTGTATTCAAATTTAGCACGGGTTTGCTTTTCTGCCAGCGTTCGTTCATCTCCACTTTCGGCGAATGTTTCGTTATCGTTGGAATCCACGACATCATATCTCCATCCTTCTTGTCGTAAAACCCACCATCCTTCCTCCTCCACAGCACGGGGATGAAATACTGCATCTAGATAGACATCCATTAGATTGCGGAAGTCTGCTCGATTGCGACTTGCAACCTTGTCATCCGTGTAAATAATTCATCAAGTAATGAGAGATTTTTTCTAGTCAATTTGATTGGAATCGAAATGTGGAAAATAGACAGGGAAATACATCTGCAATGATACTCACTGGATAGACAGTCCGATCAGGATAGGTCATTGCATTTAAAAATGTGTGTAATGATCCCTTCAAAAGATGGGCAAAAGGATCTCTCGATGGATACTTTTTGGAGCCACACAGTACGGCGTCTACAATTTTTCAAAAGTAGTGAATGAGTATAACAAAAAGTGAGATAAAAAAGTTGTTTTCCATTCCAAGTTGTTTTATTCAAGGACAGCTGTTGGATACATCAAGGATACATCAAGAATACCAAAACTTACGCTCCAGTATATGGGGCACTCCCGTAGAACTTTCTGGCTTAGTTCGAAAAGCTACACCGAACACTTTATCAGGCTTGGGGTCGTATGAGTTTCCACTGACACGAGCATGAGTGGACCCACCGCCACTTTCTGTCGTTGGTCCACTTCTCACAGCATCAGGAACAAACGCCAAAAACTCTGCTCCTGTCACACGATGCCGATAGAACGTCAATCTAGCTTCATATTCTTTTAACCAACTGCTGTGTACGGTGTCGTATGCGGCATGTCCTACTCCCACTGCTCCAGGGGGAGGTCCATGGGACCAAATGCCGAACAAACCGTCGTGACGTTCGATCAACATGGCCAGCATGATTACTGCAATCACTGTGAGTGAAACGAATATAATGCACCATAAACGATCTTTGGGACGCCATGGTAATAATGCTGTGGAACGGAGGGTGGCCCGTCTGTGGTTATTTGGGGATGCAAAGCTTGCAGTTAACTCATAATCTTCATCAGCGTCATCATATTCATCACTATTTTCATCTTGATCGTCACCATCATTCGATCCCACTTCTAACGCTTCCCTGCTGGACGAGACTACCGATGCAGTACCATTGTCCGCGGTGTCATTGTTGTTAGAGGCTGCCATCAATGATGACAGTGTGGGTGGACTACTGCTCATGTTGCTATGCATCATGTCAGTATTGTTTACAATTGAAGAATGATGTGCTGCATGGGATCGAATATCATTGGAGGTGTCGAGACCGTTGTAGACTTGGACACAGTGAGTGAGTGAGACTATCGGGGACAGTTCATCAACAACATGTGCCATTAGAAAGACATGTATGTTACCTTGTTGGGTTCCACCCAAACAAAGACATTTAAGAAGCTATAAAGGTTCTTATATTGGAAAGTAATAAGATACCTTTAAAACTCCTTCATGATTTTGTGATGGGCACCTCAAGAGTCTTCAACACGAAGAAAGTAAAACTAGTTCCATACGTTATATCCGGAAAACTCTCTCAATGCAAGCCTGTAGGGACTAGTTCTCCGTTCGAGTATAGAAGTAGTAGTAGGATTTTAGAAAGTACTTTACTATATACCAGTAGTAGGGGTAAAACAGATGTGGGACCAAAGAATAGTGTAGTACTCTAAGTACTAGGAGTACCAAATACGTTTCCATATTTTAAATAGCCTTCCGAATTCAAAATGTAATTATGGCAACCAGCGTTCCATTCGCGCGACATAGCCAGCAGCTGCGTCCTCATTCTAATTCCGTCTCCGCTCTCTGACAATGTCACCTTCCCCCTCTGTCGGAATTTCTCCAACTCCAAGCGGCGACAATGACAACATCTCCTTGAACTCTTCTCACTCCGACCTATCCTCGTTCTGCGCACCCTTTCCAAACGACGAATGCCTCGACGCTTACGTACGTCTGTCCGGCTCCCGTTTTCACTGACTGCCCTTCCTCTCACAGCGCCCTCCTCTTTCTCCCACAGCTCGCTTCCATCGCAGCTCCCCGTGAGCTGATCTGCCCCATCACGCAGGAATTAGTTAAGGATCCCGTAGTCGCCGAGGATGGCCATACGTACGAACGCTCCTCGCTTGTCACATGGTTCGCCATGGGGAGGAATCGATCGCCTGTCACCAACTCCTTGCTCTCCAATACCGCCGTCAACAATCTAGTTACCAATATTGCCGTTGCCAGTATGGCCTTGGCTCATAGGGAGAAGCTAGGGAGAGAGTTGGTACGAATATGTCAGGGTGTCAAAGAAAGGAGGGGCCATTGCAGGGATAGTGGGGTAAGAATTGAGGGGCTCTTGGATGCTGGAGCCGATCTCAACGGGAGAGGCATTGATGGAAATACACCTCTGCACTTGGTGAGTTCATTATCTATAATGGAATGAATAAGGCGACTAGAGATGAAACAATTTAGGAGCTGATACCCAACTTACCCGCTGCACAAACATGTATGAATAGCTGATTCAATCAGGAAATATACATCTCGCCACTCATCTTCTCAACCATGATGCAAACGTAACACTCACAAATGATGCAGGGCTCGATTGTATAGCGATGGCCTTGGATCGCTCACAAAATCACTGCAATACTCAACGGAATCAGAGTCATGGACCATCCCTTTATCCAAGTGCCTCGGAGTGGATTTCATTCATTGATGAGTTGAAAAGAAAGGAAACATTGGAAAAGGTTCGAGCAGAAGCACGTGAAAGAGCTAGAAATCAGGCCAATGAAGAGTGAGAGGTTCTTGTGAACTGTTTCTAATTGATGCTTTCTAGTTTCAAGACTCAAGCAAATGCGCATTATCATTTCTGCATCTATAATAAACTGAACCACTCTTTCGAGCTAGACATCGTGTACGTCAACAGACACTGGCTACCCATGGACAGGAAAACAATGCGATAAGTATTGGTGCATTAAATGGAACTTACCACCAAGGTCTGGGTCGTTTAGATAATGGTGTTGGGTATTTTCCCAGTCTAGCAGCATTGCAATTTCAGTCAGCTATTCCTGGCCCTTCTCCATCATTGGCAGAATATGAGAACAAGGAAAAAGAACGATTAGACCGGGTATTGAAAGTATTGGGGTCTTTTGTCTTGCTCTATTTTCTTTTGAGCTAGAGTTTTCAAGGCTTCAATTCTTTGACATTACTTGAGTTGCTGCATAATGGTAGGGTCTTCCTTTTTGGGTTTAGACATGTTTGCAAAGAGTTTTTGTACACCTCAACCTGGTCAGTTCATCCTTGTCAACTTTTACTTTAACTAAATATAGGTGCACAATTCCAAACAAAATGTTCAATTTCATGTCCTAGACACCTCTTCCAAACCCTCTTGGTCTATCTTCTCCTATATCTCAACATAGTAAAAGATTAAGGTAATAATTGTAAGAGATCCATTTTGTTTCCATGTTATGCTTGTAATGATTTGTTTTCACAAATTCATATTGACCAGGACTTAGTTACATGTACATCTAAACCTTCCATTTCACTGTGACATCATGCTGATAACAACTTGAAAGTTCTAAATTCCACTACTTCAACATACTTCGAAACTCTTTTTGATCTATTAATCTTTACTGTGAATGTTGGTACTGATGGACTACCCTAACACTGAAAGGAAAAAGTGCAAACCCCTGTATTATTTAAGTTTTATCATCACCAGTCCATTCCCTCACCAATTTTTCAAGTGATTTTCGCTGCACAATATATAATTTCCATCTTAAATACTTGAATATCCAAGTATTGCAGATTTCTATTACATATAATAGGTTTTTCAGAACATATTGAGTAAATTGTTTCAATGAAACAAAACTTCTTGGTTTGCTAATGAATTATGATATGCTTTTCTTGTCCATTGCCTAACTGTCTTCATATGATATATATTTGGCTTCATGAAGAAATTACTTTTAGACACCTTAAATATCATAGTATTATGAAATAGATTTACAATTGTTTTTTCCTAGCTAACTGTTGTAAAACTAGGATTCTTGCCTGGATCAGCAGACATTGCCTCTTAATGATATCATGATATTGACTTGATAGATTTCAGGATATTAGTTTTCTTAGCCTGGTCGCTTTATGAATGACTGTTGCGAAAATTGGATTCCAATCATGACCAATAAACACAACTTGAATAGCATTTTTTCTGCATGATTTAGTTGACCCTGAACTGAGACTATCAGGTACTTACAATGAATAAATTCAAATTCTAATCTTTTGATTTTGTGACAAGATATGTATTGAAGTAAAATCCCATTATTCTTTATCATTCAGTTCAGATTATCTTGGATGTTCTTTTTGTTGGTAGTGAATATGATGTATGATTGTTGAAATATATTTTATTTTGAGAGGCCAGATAAATTTTTGAAGAAGAAATGAGAATAACTTGAATTATCTTATTCATTATCATTATTCAGGCTTTCATTGAATAGTTCAAGATCTTTCAAAATGATTTAAAGAATGCTCCAAGTGTCCTGATATTTTGCAGAAGAAACCCTATATTTGAACCGCTTCATATCTCTATTAGAAATTGAATACTTTTTCATATGTTGTACTGTAGTAATAGAGATCTGATTGTGTCTCATTCAGATGCTGACTGCATGGCAAGAGATGGCAAGCTCTTCATTTTCGATGCATTGTTCTTCAAGAAATAAAATGATGAACTATTCTGATCTATTTCATTTTTTCGCATGAGTTATAGGCATTAACATAAAAATTCTCATGTGTATGTTCAAAACTGATGAGAAGCATTGCATCATCCATGGATGGAGACCAATTTAAGTGCCACATTCAGATTGAAGAGTCTAATATTCAAAAAAAATATAAAGTCCACTATTCTTCTTGATTATCTAGTGTTTCTTACTAGTGTTGAGTAAAGAAAGAAATTGATAGATAAAAGTATCAGTTGTTTCATATGATTCTTTATCTTTATCGAATAGTCTGAGCATATGGTAAGACGCTAAAAGCATAGCTTCGCAAGCACTGGTGGGGCATTTTCAAACATATTCTCGAAAAGAATAATATACAGCAGCTTTGTTCATGATTTCTTGAGAAGGGCTTTCATATATGTAAACATTTTTTCAATTTTCTTTTCACTATTTTAGTAGTTACTCTTCCGTGTCCCACTATGTTGCTCTTCGTGTTTTATTACTCCAGGGACAACATGAAAATTATTGTCTACATTATTGCTTAGAAATGTGCTGATCAAAATCCAATGTCAAAAATTGGCATCCACTATAAAAACTTGTTGATGTAATACTGCTTCCTTTATTTGAATAACTTTAAATGAGTATAAGTCTAAAAATAAAATCAGTATTGATGTCAAAACTTAGATTAGATCTTAATATTGCCTTTCTTAGTTAAGCTCCAACGTGTTGTATAGGTAGCTAGAGAGAGCCACTTTTTTAACATGAAAGACTAGTCCAGCAAATCTGACAGCAGCTGCTGTCTCACTCTTACCTAATGAAGGAGAAGGGATATATGTACAACCCGAGAGCACCGATGTACTATAATTTGAAAGTTTACTAGAGTATAATTTACGCATTACCATGGTAAAATCCGTCAACTTCACGATAAATATACTACATTATAGTAAAGTCTCTAATCACCACGTACATTACTTCTTATATTTGATAAACCATTTGATTCATTACTCACCATCATCAGTTAGAAATTCTGGACACCACATCTTTATCACTTCTATCGTCATGATCATCATCATTAAGTATTCAAATTCAGGAGTAATTCAAGAGAGTCTTGGAATGTTAGATTAACCTATAATCCATTAGGCCTCACCTTAATTAGACCGTTATTTATTTTCTATGTTTAGCTATGACTCTGTACGAGTATTTAGTATCATGTGGCGAGTTTTACAACACTCGCCAATTTACAGTGATTCAAAAAGAAATGTTGAGGTAGGCTTTGCCAGAGTTTTGTCTGTTCATTTTCTCTAAATGTCTGCACAGCGGACACACTAGAAAGATATAATGTATGGGCAGCAACTCGTTATGCCATTTATCAGCATTAGTCAAAAATGAATGAATTATTATACATGTTGCAGTAGAGTAAGGTAAAACAGAAAATTCTCATCCATCGACGGAAAATACTGACCATTAAGGTAGCACTTAGCATACATAGGCATCTATAGTACCAACTACATGAATGTAACAGACGTAAATTTTTCATTCATTTATTGGTAAATAATATTGTAACTTAATGGCTTTTTATTGAATTCATGGCTGTCGTTGCTTTCCTTCCTTGTGCTTCTCCCACATGAAGCAATCGCATCATAAATTTGATATTAGGCAGATTCACTTATATGCTACCATCTAAAACACATCGCTTCACCGTCAATTTGCTTTGACCAGCACGACTGCTGTATTTGATTAGATCGAGAACGTTGTTTCCATAGAATTCAACAAAACTCATCTTTAGTACTATTGTGTTCATGTGTTAGTCACAAAGCGGATGAGCAGAAGGTGATGAAAATGATTCTATCTCAATGAGAAAAAAGATTGACTTACAGTGACAATACAATCAATATTCAATGAGGCCCCATCACCTTAGGTGAGATTACTTCTGAACATTCTATGCTACTCTGCCTCCTATCATCAAAACATACATCTACAACAAAATCTTCCTTGTTATTGAGGGCATCTATCTGACCCAAAATATCCTGTGCCTCCTTTCTTGACATAGTATCATGATGATTATTAACTGTCAGCAAACATTTTTTTTCAATATTTACTATATTGCCAACAGTGTAACCTGAAAAACAACACAAAAATGACACTATAAAGTAAAATTTTAGTATAGTATACTCCTTCAATTTTACTTTAGGCTCTCTGTGCAACTGTGTTGCTGACATGTGACATAGAATTTCTACTTAGGCCGATGCTTACAATGTCTACAGAAATTTATTGTATTGCCAAAATTTAATCGATTTCTGTCAGTTTCATGTTTTTATTGACTGGCTACCTTGTAACTGTGAGAAATAAATGTAAATTTTATCAACCATTATTGCAAAAATTTCACGGGAATGCAGTTGAACGGAAAGATATTTCTTATATTATATGGACATATTCGCACCATAACATCATGCCATCACTACAATTGCTATCACCCACCAATCGATCCATGCATTGCAATGCCAATACTCATGCCTCATCGTCAACTGATGGCAAAGTAACGTTTGCTAGCGAGTCACTGTTATCTCCTCACTCTTTATCTCATGATGGCCCCTCTGTGCGAACTCGCTCCAAGTTGTAATTA
>JALLAW010000415.1:0-13481 GCA_036939535.1 Cyclotella kingstonii | reverse complement strand
AGCAAAGACATCATCTTCCTAGAACAATAGAGTGTCATGGAAAATGCTTGGCTCTTGAAATGGCTGACATACTTCCTCTCAGAAGCACTGATCATTGCCAGACTTAACGGAATCTAATTGATAATGGGAATTTGCGTCTCCAAGTTTGTCAAGGTTGATTGAGAACTTGTTGACAAACAATGTTTAACAAACGGAACATGCACTGGGACTCCTTACTTGTGCGTTGGGCAGTAGAATTGACCTCCTGAGAAAAGAGGACATACTTCTTTTTGTTATTGAAACAGTCTTTAAGTTTTGTCATCATGACATATTTGGATGCGTTCTTGATTCTCTAATATTGAAGAGGTTGCAGATTTTGCATATATATTTTGACAGGATGTTTGATGCCCCAAGGCCGTTAATGAAGACTTGGTCATGAACAACTTAGTCATTCGACAATTCAACATCACTGAGTGATGATTGCCTCTACCTTTATTTCAAAGGCAGATACACATGTCTGGAAGAAGGATTGGAGATTGATTGAGGTCTTCTGCTATGGTAAATTTAAAAATAACACATCGCTATAATGCGATTATTAAATGTTATGTATGAGGTACTGCTAGGTAAGATTGGCTGAACAAGTGGCGAACGTTTTCGCACTTTGTACGAAAGTTTACATACAATTTTCCGATTTTTTGGGCCGACTTCAGTCCTACCATATCTTCGAAATGTCGGATCCGACCCCTGTTTGTAGGATAAGACTCCATGTTCAGGCCTTAAATAAGGGTGGTTCATGACAGAGGTTGGATCAGATCTGTTATGTCAGATCCGACCTTGGAGAAAAATGTAGGACTGGTTTCATTCTCAACACATGCCAAAAAGTATAGGTCGGAAGAAGTATACCATAATACCTTAAATAAAGTAACTTTCTATTTTGCGTATGTAAAGATTGGTATGTTTGCGTTAATCATTCAAAATACAAAGATGAAGTAATTCACTAATTAGTGACGGAAAATGCACTAAAAGTTACGCAATATTGACGAAACTTAACTTACTTTTGAACTAAAGTTATGCACATTTTACTTTGTCACCTGAAACAGTCGAAAATTATATGTGAAATTAAGTATTATCGTATATAGTATTTTTATGTAAATATCAACATAAATTTTGTACCTTTTTATGCTGTCGAGCAGAAAATGGCAAAAAATGTACATAAACTTACGTTAATAATATGTAACTTTTCATATGAATTACACTTCAGTTTCATTCCAACCACCAAAAACGTGTGAAATAAAGACGTAAAATTCATCATAAATACGATAGTTTTCGTACAGTTAATGCTAGATTTTTGTCATCTTTATGCTTACCTCAATATTTCTACGAATAAATTCGTATTTATACGCAACTTTTCATAAATATTGAGGGAAGCATGTTTCATTAGAATGATGAATAATGAACATAATTTATATGAAAACTTTCACAATAATGATGTCACTTTACGTATGTTTAGCCAATAAAAGAGGACCAAAATACACAATCACTTATGCTGTCCCGAACGATATAATAACAATGAATAAAGCAAACCGATATTCTTGGGGCTCCTTCCTTGTGTGTTGGGCAGTAGAGTTGACCTCCTGAGGGAGGAGATTATATATCTTTTGGTTATTGAAACCTTTCCTTATGTTTGGTCAGCATGCCATCTTTAGCTGCGTTCTTGACTCTTTTAAGGACGCTGCAGATTTTGCGTAGATCTTTTGACAGGATGTTTGATGCCCAAAACCATTAATGAAGACTTAGTTGTCAACAACTTAGACATCGGGCCATTCAACATCACTGAGTGGTGATTGCTCTGCCTCTACCTCAATTTGAAAGGCACGTGTCTGATAGAAAGATTGGAGATTGATTGAGGTCTTCTGCCACATTTTGTTATGTATGAGGAGCTACTAGGTAACATTGCCTGAAAATGTGGCTAAAGTTCTTGCACATTGTATGAAAGTTTCTATACAATTTTCGGATATTTTCGGGCCGAATTTTCTCCACCATATCCTCGAAATGTTGGGTCCGATCTCTCATGGTAAGATAAGACTACGACTTTGGGTAGAGATCTTACGTTTTGGTCGGATTAGACCAAAAGTGCCTCTGTCGAGAACGGCCCTAAAACTGTCTCCAGCCAGAGGAAACATTTTTTTTGAACGAAGGCGAGATTTTTTCTCGACAGCACTAAGAGATTCTAACAGAGATATTTTAGGTCAGATCTGATCAAAGTGACGAAAGTCAGATTTTGACTCTGAAGTAGGAGTCTTATATTATCTAGAGACAGGTGAGGTTTGACTTTTCAAGGACATGCAAAGCACTCAAGGTAGACTAAAACCATAGAATACACATAGTTTAAGTTAAACAACATTAAGTTTCACCATGTTTCGGGTGTTTTACCCAGTAGACTTTCATATACAACTATAAATAAATTAATCTTAGTAAATTACTACTACAATCTAATGTATGGCAGACAAAGGTCTTTTCGATTGCTTTCATAAATACAGCAAGGACGCACGTGGCATCAAACAAACAACAATTCAAAATTGCAATACAATTTTTTCCTCTAGCAGTTTCACTATTTTTCCTTATCAGTCTGACAGCCTTGGTAATAGCCCTAAACTCCCCAACGAACCTGTTTCAGAATAATGGTGTACATTATTGCTATACACAACTATAAATAATCACATAATAGTTACACTATATATCATAGAACACAGGTTTTCATGTATTCAACAGAATAGTTGCCATATTTTGTTTGTGAATTGACATTGGCATAAAATGTACAGAATAGGATATATGTATGAATTATGATAACTAACAAAGCACTCTTAAGTTTTATCACTGGTCTAATGACATACTTTTTTCAAATGAGGACAACATATTTGTCTGTAATGTGAAATTGCTTGTATATTTTTATCAGCGTTTTAAAAAAAGGAATAAAAACATGTAATTCATTTCGTAGTGGACAGTGAGTTTTCCAGGGTAACAAGACACGTCTGAATCCTTTATTACTGCACCACGCCAGTACAAGGGTCCCGCATTGGAACTGACATAACTGATTTGGGTACTTTAGTTGAGTTGCAAGGAATTTCTCCACGATTAGTTGCTTCTTCTTTTTCTTAATTTTCTCGTAAGAGAGTAAAGCAAAAGTGATTTTTCACCTCTATTTTTCTAGTACTAACCCACGTTAGTAATCTAATACTAAGTCTACACATTTGCTACCCGACAGTCTAACTTTCAGGACAATGGCCGTTGGTTTGTGGATTCGAAGAGGAAAAAAACATTATTTCATTTAAACACTACTTATTCCTATTCTTTAACCATCCTTGCTGTGGAGACCTCATTTTCGCAGGTGAATTTCATCGTTTTTAAACGAAATCTATTCTATATCTTCTTCCCAACCAATCCACCCAAAAACAGTCTTCAAACACATCTTCTACCATGGAAAAATTCATGGAGAAGCAAGGGCGAGGAAAATAGAGAAGAGGAACTTCTAGACTAGCAGCAGCGCTGCCAACAATAGGAAGTCCGAAGACAAATATGGCTGTCGAGGCTACCATTGCCCCTCCGTCCTTTAACCCTTCTTCTGTTCCAAAGGATTCGACTTCCGTGGCTCAGTCCAGTTGTGTTGACACTCCAGTGGCGGCGACAACAGAGGACATGGAAGAAGTGACGACAGTTCTGGTGATCGCTCCGACAATCACCGGTATAGCCGCCATCGCCATGGTCACTGATCCTCCTGCTCCAACGACACCGATGACCCTCTCACCTAGCTCCACATGTCTGAAAAATCATAGCTCCATGTGTGTCGAGAATCGTGACTCTACAGCACCTGATTCACCAGAACTCTTTCAGCTGGACTATGCTGGTCTGCCACCAACGGTAGACAAAATCGCGTAGCACAATCGTGAAGAGGATATCCTTCTCCAGAGCAAGCCAGAGAGAGTCCGGTAAAATGAAAGCAACCTCCAGTCACGTTATCCTACTCAAACCCTTCTTCGATTAGGGAGTCCTCCACCAGCCCTCGGACCAGAAAATCATTTTTGAAGATTCAGTCCCGTCCCCCCCCGTCAAGGAGAACGACCTTGACAAGGTTATCCTGGAATTTGCAGCAAAATTACCACAAGGTCCGATGATTCCATGTCGGAGGCTCTCAAATTCATCCAGACCAAAAAAGAGGGGCTGACGACGCAGTAAGATTTTTCCCAGTAGCTTTAGATCTGGCCGGTATCACCAAGCTCTTAGAGTTTTTTCTTAACACGTAAGTCGCGGCAAATGCTTTCAGGTCTCCACCGCCAATACATACAAAGATGGCACACACGACTACAAGTTTATTCGCAATACCTGGATTTTTGGCTCTCTCAACTCCTTGTTATCAAAGATCCCACTGTTCGATATGGACCTCACAGAGCGCAATATCACCTTAAATATTAAGCCTTGACAAGCATTTTACACGAGCCAGACAACTCTGTGCCTCGGAGTTCCTAATACAATCAGCCCACACATCGTTGAGAAAAATATTAAGAAAGCTCTAAGGATTCTGAAGATAGATTTGGTGGCAACATCCGGTTACGAGTTTGATTCTTAAAAAGAGCTCCATTTTGCCATTTACTCGTGTTTCTCTCCTGCCACTTTCTTTGGGGAAAGGAGTACGATATGACAAGGCCTTCATCATTCAAACGGACTTCGTCGACCTGAATTGCATAAATTTCTTCTCAAGGAGGCACAAAAGAGGGAGCTCTGGAAGCTTTGCTATAGCGACCTTGCACAAATTGTTTCTGCCCCTACTTTTGGAATGTCTGAGGAGTCTAACGCGTTCTACATGGAATTAGTTGATCGCAATGAAGCCTGTCAGCTCTTGGCGGAGCCTGTATGTATTGACAGTCTCTTGTTAACGGACCTCGAGATGACAATTCGGCTGAATAATGACCCTAAGTACCCGAAAAGGAAAAAGTACACCACTCTCTCTATGAGGAAAGAACTGAGAAAAATGAGCGCCAATAAGCTTCCTCTGTGGCTCATCCTGTCGGAATCTGGACCCGGATGGTTTTTGGGCTAATATCCATTAGTGAAGATGTTTATTTTAGATTATGTCTCCAAATTTAGGACTTGCCCGGAGGCAAGCATCTATTTCTGGATGAAGAGTCATGGGTCCCAACAGAAATTGTCTTGAAATCGGTCAGTGTTAGCTTTGACTACAAAAAATGTGAGCTCACTAAGAGTTCAAGTAGAAACAGGAAAGAGTGCGTTTACGTGACGTCTGGTGAATTCTTTCTCATGGCTCTAAAGAGTAGTAAGGTCTACAAATTTAGCGCGGTGCCAGTCATCCATATACCTCCTAGCAGCCTGCTCAAACTGAAAAAACAGATGAAGAGGGCGCTTATGTTTCTGAAAAATCAACCTCACAAAGAGAGCTGAAAAATCTTGACTTCAGATCTCGACCAGGTTCGATAGCTCTCATGGGGATTTATTTTCACCTCTAGTAGCACTTAAGCTGGGAATTACTCTCCAGACAGAGAGTGCAGTGACATCTCTGACAACAAATCCACCGACCTTCGATCTTGCTCTCAATATTGGGCAGACGCCTAGATTCCAGATGGAATTATGTCAGACATTAGCAAGTTCGCTGGTTTATCGTCCCTATCAGATAAACCTGTGCCAGTTCGACCTTTAAGAATGCTCCAGGATCAGAAGACAACATTTAAGTCTCCACTCAAGGTCAGTTGAACGCCATATATCTGAAGATTGACTCAGATGAAAAAGAATCCTTGCCTCGGTCCTTCAAAGGTCCAAAATCTCTATTTGGATCAATACTTAACCCTCTTATTTTCTCGTTTATTGGGTGTAGAGTTCAGGGGTTACGTCGCTCTAATGATGGAAAAGATTCAGTTATTGGAGGAGAAAATGGAGGTGGAAGAGAGTGAAACAAGATTACCTCCCTTCGGGTTTATTATCCTTGCTTTGGAGAGAAGTAGGCGCTTCTAACGACTCCAAATCCGTTCTTGTCAGTCTAGGGAGAGTCTGAAGATTGTTTGAGGGATGTCAGTAAGACCTCTTTGAGTATCTCTGGGTCCAAAGTTGATAAGGCTGCCCTCACTGAAGGCGTGACCAATAATGAGTAGCCCTATGGCTTCGGTTCCTAATAGACGCTCTACTACTAGGAACCGTGTGTTTGGGGCAGACAGAAGAGGTCATTGGTGTGCTTGTGGCCAACGGGCGACAAGAGTAGAAATGCAACGACGGCTAATCAGCGAATCCTATGGCATGTCTCTGACGTACAATGAGATAAGGGCCTCCCTCATCTCTCTGGAGCACCCTCGCGGGATGACGAACGTACATTTTGGTTCAGGATATCAGTCAGTGGTCGCTCAAATTTTGGAGGAGGGTGGACAATCCGAGAAGGTCAAAAACAGACTTGATCAGGTCTAGTACAAATTAGATACCTCGTGGGGTACTTCACTTCATGATGTTACAACTAGGTGGTTGCTTGTCCTTTTGAATATTTAGTCTCGTTCTTAGGTAACCTTTTGTCTAAGTTCGATGTCAACATTACAGGTCTTCTAGAGCTTAACCGGAACTGGCACTACTCTTGGATAGGCCACCTCTCTAACTGGTTTGAAGGAGGAGAGTTGCAAACAGTCGCCTCCTTCAATAGTCATTCCTTGGAGTGCTCATCACTTCATCGACTTGGAGGAGTAGGGTTGGTAAGCAGAGGCAATGCAATACGAAATACTAAAAGCTGGGAGGAGGACTTCAGGAAATTAGGCATATGGGTGTCATGAAAGATTTTCATCAATCCGCTGAAAATCTCCCGCATGGTAGTTGACTATCGCAATGTTTCCACTTCTTCTCATCGCCTCAAAGCCCTCTACCAACAACACCTAAGACACATCTACTCTTATTGGCTCCGTTCTTCGTTCAGTCCACGCAGCCTCTTCTCCCCCCTCAGAACGCTCTAACCATGATTTTGTCTCAGGTTTGTTTCTACGCAACATTGGATGACCTCAAAGAATTCACACACAAATGCTGGGGCGAGGCTTCTTCTGCCACTCACATGAATTGCTCACAGTCAATTTATGGTTTTTCAAATTTTGTGACCTTGAGGTACACCAATCTCAGGATCCTTCCGTTCTCAGATTCTCCTGTTGATCACAGCTTTTGTCGTTGACATCACACCAAACTGCCTGTTTGGATAGTCCTCCTTTAGGATTTGTAGATCGGCTGGACAAAGGCTAGTGCTGGAATCAGAAGTTGGTAGATAACTGCCTAAAGGAGGTTGAACATCAATTCGATATTCACCGGATCTCTCTATGTCTTCAAGAACGAGAGGATCATGTAGCTGGTTCGAATCCCTTGATCAGGGCTCATGCTAATAGAACCTCTCAAAAGATCCTGACGCCCACCCTTCCCTTCTGTCCAGCGTTTAAACTCTGGTATGATAGGTCTCATGCTCTACAACAACTATTGTGTCTGACATTGGATAGAAGTAGACATAATCAGAATATCCTCAGGTTCATCCACAGGTTCATCCACAGGTGCTCTATTACAGCTCACTGAAGCTGGTCGGACGATGAGATGTTACAAGGGCTAGCCTACTGCAGATAGAAGAAGAAACAACTAAACCTCTTGGCGAAGAGCCTCCGCAAATCACATCTTCATTCTTGTCTACAGTTGGCTCTAAACTAAGGAGATACGAGAAATGCCAATGTTATGGAGGCAAATTGTCACTCTGAGTCCTCCAGAGACACGTGAAGAGCTATAAACGATCCACCAAGTCTCCCACAGGAGGTATTTTTACAAAGATTATCAAAGTAAGATATGGGGTCGAAACACCACAATATACCAAAGAGGCCATAGAAGAGGCAATCCAGAATGAGGTCAGGGGCAGATTTACACTTGCACGCAAGACACCCGTCATGAAATCCTCTATCAGTCAGAGACTTAGACTTCGCAGGGATGAAATGGTTGCGAGGGACATAATCTGGGGCGAGTACACTTCACAGGTAACCTAGATGTGGCTACCAAACTAGACTTTCGCGAAAATGGTTGTATCGGAAAGATGATTCATCCTAAACTGGAACTGGATCTCTGAAGTTTGGTAAGGCTACTACTTTGTGCACTGGTCTCACCACTGGAAAGCTCTCTCTTTTCCGTATAAAGTGATAGGTCACTCCAGAATCTAGCACCAACGTTACTTTACCAACCTGTATGCAACACATCTTCTTCATCATCTTCAGGATCTACAAGTGGGGCTGTTAATAATAGACTTTTTTGAATTCATCCTGCAGATCATTTTGTTGTATTAGCATCAAGCTTTCAACACTTTATTATATTTTTATTTTCATTCATAAGCTACATGCATTCCTTCATGTTCCTCCCAATCACTCTATCTGATTACTATGAATATATGTGTATCAACATGAGTATGGTAACCTACTCGATCTTCCTACGCACAACTTTCCAACTCACAGCCATTGGGCATTGATTTCTCCTCTAAATCATTTGTTCTTACTTTTCTCTTTCTACACTAATTCAATGACATCGTGAAGGATGTCATTCTAATAATCCGGATGCACTATTGGTATCATCTCAACTTGTTTACATGGATTGATCCCATTTGACTGGAAGTTTTTCAACAATTCTCAAATATTTACTTTCACATCTTTGGGATGGTTAAAAATTGCATCGAATATATTCTCATAACTAGATTTCTCATAAAAATTTAATGCGATTGAGTCATGCAGAATCTCTTTATCTCTATTAATTTGCTCTCACAAATAGGATTTTTATATTTTCTCCTATCTAATTTAGACACCTGAAAATTTTGGCTGTTTTTTACTGCTGAAATCATTGTAATATAGCAGAGGTATTTTTCAAAATTTTAGAAGTCATTGAGAGTTGATGGATGAACTGTAAGTGATGCTCAGATTTGTAAGGTCCCCATCATTTTTTCCATTGTTAGTATTTTCTTTTTGTGACTCGAGTTTTTCAAAGCATTGTATAGGTGATCAGTTGGGTTTTTGACATGCCAAAAATGAGAAAAATGAAATTCACTTTTTGAAAATATTCTATTTCCTATAGCCATACCAAAAATTTAAGTACAGTGTTTCTTTCATCCTACACAATTGTCAAAATGGTATTTAATCTTCCTCCAATTTTCTCATCCCTCATTAGTTTGAACACATTAGACTCTTTACTATTAATGAAGCCACATTATTAGCGCCTATTTTACAATGTCTTCATGGTAGGCATGAGCAGCATGTGTTCACGAGTTGAGCCATAATTGTATTTATGAATATGATTTGCAATGCCACAAAAGTAAACAGTCAATGAAAAAAAGCAATGTGCATTGCGTATACACAGGTAACACCATATATTCACCATAATTAACTATTAATGTGTAGGTTTTTTCCATCTTGGAAATTTGTTTTTTTGTCAATGATTCCTCTTTAACGCCCTCATGATAAAGGATTTTTTGCAATGTTGCTGATTTCACATGAATTGCTACTGTCGTCAGCATTCGCTGTCATTCTTCATCACTTTGGTTAGATGCAGCTCCTAAAATATTCAGAGTGCCTGTGTTACCATACACAGCGCATTTAGAATCAAGTTATTCTTATTCTCTTAGAGAGGGAAACTTCCTTCATTTTAAACTGATTATCCATAGTTTTATCTGGTTTATACAGATTTGTTTGGAGCAATACATTGCCTAATTGCAAATCGATCATTGCATTGCAGTTCGAAGATGAGATTGTTTGTTGAAATGCATAGTATATGAGTTTATTAGCAAAGCGGTGTTATAGTTCACAGATATCTTCCACAGGTCGGCCCACCGTTTGATTAAGAAAATCACCCTTTTCCATTATAAAATAGCTCAATAAATTGTTACATCTTAACTCTTGATTATCATCACAACCATTCCATTCAATTGAATAGACATAGTTTTATCTAGCTTCTTTTAAACAGCAGAAACAACAAGTGTGATAACCGTCAGATGTATGGAGAAAAATGTTACTATCACTATTCATTTCTCCATGGTTGGTGTTCATCCCATCGACTACGGTTGTAATTACTCATGTGGTTCTAACTTTACCAAGCTTGAAGAGTTCATGAAGTTGATCAATCCCAACAGCCATGCCACTCTCGTAAAAAGGGCTGTTAGAGTCCTTCTTAAATGTCCATGTGAAGAGATTATTCCAGTTGTTGCAGCAACTTAATGAATTCTAGCCATTCTTGTTCCATCTTTTCCATGACCCTCAACAATGTGAATTGTCACATTTTTGCATTCACATTAGGAATAATATCAATACCATCTGCTGTAGCATCAGTGGCATTGAATGGGATTTTGTACTAGTTTGACTTTTCCCCTTTCCCTTTAGCATACTTGTACCACTCAAAAATGAGTTAAATGGTCATGCTTATATTTTCATAGTGCTACCTTGAATTTCACAACAGTAAGTTTCAGGTCAGGTTATCTTCCTGGATCCTTGGCTTACTTCTCATCACTCCTCACTTGAGAAGATTCCTCAAACTGGTTAAATAAATGTTAGACCTTAAGATAAATGTTTCACCCAAACACGTCCTTTGTGGAAAATGGTATGCATGGGTAGTTGCTAGATGTGCTGAATGGTATCGTATTATTGAAACAACTGAGAATATGATGAACTACTGCATAGTCAAATTCTGGTTCATGATTCTTAAGAGAAAATATCATTGAGTGGCTTCCTTAACAACTTGGTACAATTTAGGACACTGGGGAGGGATGGGGAAAATCTGGAGAAATCAGTGAATTATGACTCATGAAGTTGTACACATTGAAGAGGAGGGGATGAAGGCATAAAACTTGAAATATTCATAAAAACTTACAATTTTTGTGAGTATACAGAACATGAAAATTGCATACTGTTTATGTTACAATTTTGTCGTCACTATTTTGTTATTTTGTAGTTGATAAGGTGGAAAAACTAGAATGGATCTAGTGCTAGAATCACGGGTAAATGTCTGTCCCTAGCCACTTTGCCGCATACATTCTTCCCAAAATCTGAGTGCAGTCTTTGAGCACAATAATTATATTGGCTTGTGGCAAAAGGTTCTGATTGAATAGCTCATGACTCTAAAAAGTTAGGATAAATCAATCTGATCTAGTGACAGATCGGCTTGAAGCATGCCCCAATTTCTGTTTGCAGGTCAGCCATTTTGTGGGATGGTGGGAGTGATCTTCCCAATTTCGGCATGAATTATCTGTCTTCCGACCTTTCCTTCATTAAATATTCACAGCATATCTGTAGAACATTGATTAAGTATTATCTTACTTTCTCCTGATGACATTTAGGAAAAATCAACTGACATTCAAGAAAACTACATAGAGGCCTATGATCCTCATGTAAGTCATTTAGTAGACAGCAGTGATTCGTGTCAGGTATGGAGTGCCAAACTTCTTTCCCTTGGAATAATCCAATTCGCTATCCTAAACAAAGTTGCAGTATATGCCAGTGGAGTTTAAGTGAGAAGCCCAAGAATGCTTCCAATTTGTTCAAGTCTTTCATTAACGTTGGGATACAAATGTATTCCATTATTGTTTCCTTCTCCTTACTCGATAGTTTTCACTGTACCCTAGTGACTTGACAGCATCTGAATAATGCATCTCTATTTGATCTATAGTGGTGTGCCCATTTGAAAGTAGCGCCATTCCATATGAGCGCTCTCTTGTTAGGGTTGACTTTGTCACAATTTTCTTCTACTGTTTATTCTTTTTTACTCAACTCGTCTTATTCTTCTTTAGAAATCTTCTTTAGGTAGCTAAATGTTTTTGTTTGGTGAGCCAAAATATCGACTTCCCCTTCACCAGATACCTTAGTATTAAATTTATACACACTGCCTCGGTTGTCATGTATGGGTTTTTCTTAGTTTTAGTTCATGCGCTGTGAAAAAAGATTGCCTCCTGTTCCATTGAAACATCATCTACTTTGTTTAAAAATCTAATAGCTCCTCATCATTCATATTGGCATAAGCTTGATCATTCCCTTGTTTGCAATACATCTGGATATTCGACACTGTCTGAATGAATATCTTCTTAACTCATTGCCTGTCTTGACCATGTCCTATATTTGTGGGTAATGTAAAAGCGCAGTAAAAAGAAAATTTTCTTATCTTCTTTGACAATCTCATAGACATTGTTCTCTTGTCTGTGGTTGCACATTAGATTGTCTAGATATTCTTTTGTTTTTCCTGGATTCTATGCTTTTTTCTGTCTCTTCTTGTCAGATCTAAAATCTTTTTTTCTCCACCCATACTAATATGAATTCCTTCAAGCTGTTTGTGTTAGGATTAGAAATGTCTTCCATAACCATAATTGATTGCTTAGGATCTTTAGAGTGGTGTAGAATGCTTGAAGTTTGTCCGATGGACATCGCTCTAGGTACAAATAGGTGTTATTCAAACGCTGAGGATTTGCAATTCACTATTCTGTCTAACATTTGCTTCTTATTCCGATATTTCTTCCTTATTGTATTTGTTATCAATTGATTAACCATATCAGCGTTTTATTCTCTGATCCCCTCTTTATTGAGTAGACGATGTATTTTTAGATTATGTGCTATGAATTCGAAACATTCAATTGTTGTGCCCTCGGTCTTGATTTCTTCACAATCTTTTCCGTGGTCCTCGATCTGCAAAGAAGAGTCTACTGTCATAAGAGAATACCTGGCGTTGACGTTGACAATTTCTACATCCGTGGAACAATTTCGTCTCAATAGGTGTGTTCTCAATCTTATCAGTGTATTTCACATCATGGTGGAAGCTTTGTTTCTGACCTTCCTAGTCGTCTCCCTCAGATTCCAGGTACATGATGTTTTGTCCATTGCAATATTGTTTTCTTTTTTACTTTTTAATGGATATGTGGGATTTGGACTCGAGCAGTGATTCCAGCTGTTGGTTTTCTAATTGCAAAATTTGATGGCCCTTTCATGCATATTTTTATTACCTACGTCAATTTCCTCTGATAGTATTCCCTCTTCTTCAAGAACCCAGCTACACGTTGGAAAATTGCACTTCCCTTTGAGACATGAATGACAAAAAGTATGGTCACGATTTATTGTAATGGGATTCTGAAAAATTCTTTGAGTAGATTTGAGAGGGATACCTGCATCATCATTGCAACTACATTTGTGTGGGTGAGGAGGAATTAAATTTTGAAAAGTAACTAAAATCGGCCGTGTATTGGCTGAGTTACAAGACTTCCAAAATGGCTTCATTTTTGCATTTTTTTGGGGCGGTTTCATTTGAATTCTGCAGAATTTCAGCGAGTGAATCCAAAATTCACTGGCAGCCCGTTGGATACTAGCCTAAAAACGACTCAAAAAATTAGAGCTCGCATTTTTGTGAGAGAGACACAAAAAATGCCACCTCCACATCAGCTCATGCTACCACAGTAACCACCACCACCACCCAGGCCGCCAACACCGTCG
>JALLAW010000414.1:0-13481 GCA_036939535.1 Cyclotella kingstonii | reverse complement strand
CAGTTGCTGCCAGTATAAATAGTGCTGATCTGCAGTATGAATACAGGCATTGAACACATATGGGTCCTGCCACTATAAGATATACTGGACCAGCATGTATACTGGTGCCAACATGCATACTGGTATTTCTATCGATTGCATATTTATACTACTAGTAGTTTTCATACTATTACTAGCATTTTGCAAATGCTAGTTTCGATAATGTGGTGGCCAAAAGATTCAGAATAAGATAGACAGTTGCAAAAAAAGAGAATTTTCTCAGCCTATGGGTACTGACATGCATACTCCGGTCAGAATAGAGCCAAATGGATTGGCTTCCATGTCATACAGCCTTAATCGCATCATTATTCGTTCCCATTTTCTTTGGAATTGTTACACTGTGCACTAACTTAAGTCGTTACAGTAAAGATGATGACCTGTCTTCTAATTCTATCCTCGACAGCAAAGCTGCAATTAGAGAGGCAAAGGCCAACAATCCAAACTCCAACATAATCGGCAAGGAACGTGATAAAATCGGGTTCGAAAATACTTCTAATGGCAAATACGAATCAGGATGGAGATGTGTGTGTGAAAGTAGAGGTGCTTTTCTACCCCCCAACTTAACGCGGACTTTCGCTGGCCCAGGAGCTGCAGTAAGATTGGGTCTTGGCGGCTGTTATCACAAATAGTAGGAGACTAAGAAAATTTAAAAATCGATTCTTTCCGAGTAATAAACGCACACAAGAACATCAACCATTTTTCCGATACTACTTTTCATTTAAAGAGTTAAAATAAGTCACTTTACTATAGAACAACACTCAATCATACAACAATGTTACTAACTGAATTCAACCCAAGTATGCTTTAATGATTAATTCATCATCCATACTTAATTCTCTGATGAAGTAATTAACTCTGTCACCTGTTTCTCTTCCAATTCAATCCAAACTTCATTTCGTCTCAATGATGGAACAGTGTAGGGAGGATTGAAGCCCCACCATTCATATTTTATCTCATTTAATGCTACCAATCCATCTTCTCCTTTAGGAAGATCTACACCATCACAAAGAAGTTGGGATGCCAATGCTTTTACTTTCAGAAGACATTGAGATTCGTCGAAGGACCCACTAAATTTGTGTACGGCGCCTACTGCAGGCTGCAACTCCTTGATTTTTACCTTGTCTGCATGTTTTGGTAAAGGGATTTTAGAAATATCATCATACTTCGAGGGGAGGATAAATTTCATTGTTTTTACTCCATTTTGATGATTCTTTTCAAAGGCGACTGGGGCAGTCATTGCAATGGCCTCTTTTGCTTCATTCTCTGGCGCTTTCATGACACCAATGTAACCCGCTAATGTCATAAAAGAAGAATTCATCTTTGACGAGTCATCCATGGATGTTTCAATGGCGTATCGTCTTCCATACCTGCGGATTTCGTAGGAGGTTTGAGGGGGGGAAAAGGTTCGGTTAAGAAGAACTTGGAAAGCTGGTTCCTCAACGGAGACTTTGCCCAAAATTGTGCCCATTATTGTTGTTGAGATAATGCAATTGATCCTGTGAAACACAATCTATTATACGCTTCCCCTCTAAATGACGTGCGTAGCATGTTTCTACATATGTTAGTGTTGCATCCGTTGTTCGGGAGAATAACGTCCGTTTAAAATATGATGAGGAATTAGCATGAATCATTCTCGATGAAAGAACCGTGTTGGAGGGAAGATATGGTTTGGTGTAGGTATGGTATCACGCCATACCTTACGAATCCATATTGTACCAGACCATGCACTCGGGCCCAGTCCAAGTCTCACGTCGTCTGTCCATACAGAGTCTATGACAATGAGTACTCTCTAGTACGTAGAAGTACAGATGATCACCAACCATCTTTCACCAATCTCTCTAGTCAAGAACTTCTTGTAATAATTCGAGGATCATCTTGTACCATGGCTAATTCTAAAAAGAAGCATCCAACAAAAGATTTGACAGATAAGAATTCGAAAAGTAAAGGTCTAGGGAAAGATGAGGTTGTTCTCTCAAGTGAAGATGATGTCATAAGATCCACTTCCAACGGTGATGAGACAGAAGAAGAGAGCGTACGTGAAGATGCCGTCGTCTTGATGAATGATTCTTCAAATTTCTCTACTGGGGTGGAAACCGAAAAAGATCTCGTTAGGGATGAAATCAGTTCTTTAGATAGCAATAAAGAAGAAGGTATTGACCATAAGATTGGCGAAGGAGAGGGGACAAATCAAAAGAATGAAAAATTGTCGTTGAACGAGAAAATGATGATTCCATTCTTGGATACATTCTATCAACTCTCTTCAGAGGGTTCAATCCGTGATCGTTCAATTGCAGCGCGTGACTTAATTCAACATTGTTTTTTCTCGTTAGACGGAGACATTAACGTTAAAGATGCGGCATATGCTTTAACTCGTCTCATCAATGGACTTTGCACTGGTAGGGCAGCGAGTCGTCAGGGCTTCGCCTCATGCTTGTCCTCTTATCTGCGTACTGCTCATTTGCATTCTGTGACAAAGGATGGTGGGGATCCATATGCAATCCTCAGTAGTATTCTTCAGGAAGATGACATCAAATCTGACCCCAATCCCCTAAACATCCTACGACAAAAGCTCATTTCCTCAACTGAATTCTTAAAGGCAGACAAAGGAATGAATAAAATAAAAGAAATTCATTCTGGGGGAAAATTGAAGGGAATGAACAAGCGAGATCATGCCTTTGGACGTTTGTTTGGAATTTTAGCTGTGATTCGGAGCGGCATACTATATTTGTCAGATACATCTCAAACAGTACGTATTTATACAAAACTATAATGCTTTGTTCAGATTGCTGCCTGTGTCATGTGTAAAGTCACTTTTGATACTTCAATGGAGGACTGTCATGATGTTTCTGGCAATATTCAAGATGATTTTGAAATTTATGCTTCTCTAAGCTGTAAAAGGAATACTCTTCCTTTGACTTCATAGGGTATTAAGTTTTTCAAGATGAATTGTTTCTATTTTTGTCGAACTTGCCGCTCATAATTATTCGTCATTGTGTAGGTAAGTGTGGAATGAAATTTATATTAAATTATTTTTGTTGCCATTCGAAGATTTTTTCTAACAACGATTAATATCCAATTTTATCATTTCTAGTCCTGACTTAATGCTTATCTCCTAAATATTTTCTTTTATAATTGAGCAACTGTGAATACTAACAAAAAACATCTATTATTTCACAGGTTATTCAACTATTGACAAAAGATTTGATTGAATTATATGGATATAAGAAGTGGATAAGAGAGCCTGCTTCAAAAGCCCTCATTGAGCTAGTGATTTCACTCGACGCAAATGTCAAAGAATCAGTTATTAACGATATCATAGTACCCAGATTTTTCCTCAATGTCAACAATGAATTAGAGACTGAACTAGATTTGACGAATCGAGAAAAATTGATCCGGTTAATGACACCCGAGCAAATAGCCGTGGCCCTAAATCTTCAAAGGACTCAGTGTAGCAAAACCTATGCTTTCCCCTTAGATGAGCCCATTCTTACATCAAAATCAGTGCCAACACTTGCTCCAGCGCTAGCTTCTACATCTAGTGTAGTTTATCCTCGCTGCCATATAGTTTGGAACTCTTTGTGGATGTATTTAACTGAAGAAGTGGAAGATCATCGACAACTAAGAAAAATCCAGGAATCTGATTGCGATAACTCTCGTATCGTAGAAAGCCTAATGAACCATGTTGTATTCGACTGTTTACTAGGAGGAGATAAAGGTGGCTCACCGACAAATGAGCGCCGTTCATTGGCTCTCCAAATCGTGTCTACACTGACAGGCTCCTCTGACCTACGGATTATTCTTCCACCGAATCTCATAACTATCATCATGAGTCCTCAGATTGTAGAACGAGTCTTCTTGAATGTAATTTGTGCTAGTGGAGGCATTGGGAAGAAAAATGGTGTGCTTACTGATGGGAGTAAGGAAAAACTAATAGTCGAACACTATCTGAAACCTCTGACATTGACCACTCTCTCCACTATTGTTAAATACTGTAGTGACAGTAATTATGTCGAGAGAAGGATGGCATTCGTTAAAGCATTTCTTTTATCAGATTTTCGTTTCGACGCGAAGACTAAAACACCCACTGTAAGTTCTCTATTAATGATTGAGAATAGAGAAGATGTGTTGAGTGATGGGCAGAAAGAGTGTCAAAGTTCCTTGTTAGATAAGTACTTATCTTTCTTAGAAGAAGAAATTGTTACATCAAAGAGTTTACACAAGGCGACAGCATTAATCGAACTGATGTCTAAAGTTGCTAAATTCGTCCAATTTAAGACGCCTGCCGAAGAAACGCAAAGGGTCCTTCGATTTTTCATGACTGCTGCATTTTTCGATTGCTCTGAGCTGTCAATACCTAACAATGCCATTACTTCTGCAAAAAAAAGGAAAAAAGAAAGAGGTTCTACCAAATCGAGAGACTTATCAGGTCCTGTTTTGCGGGATCTATCCTCCGCAGTTCGTACAAATGAAATACTTAGGACCCATGGGATAACCTCTATTCCTCACCCTATTCGAGCGATTATGTCGGCGCGATTTTACTCCTTACTATCTGACTACATTTCTGTGCTGAATGCACGAAGTCGTGGTGTTCGGCAGTTTAACTCAAATCCAGAAGCGAGCAGCGGACCTGAAATCGTTTACCGAGTTATCTCTGATGTATGGGGCATGGCTTCTACTCTTGCAACAAACGGTGCCAAGGAGTACATTAGCGACCAGAGCATTGTCTCCTCTGAGGAAAGAAGTGCAACTGAAGTCTCTAAAAAGAACATGCTTACTGTCAAAAAAATTGCTGATGATGCTATTGTCGAAGAAAGCGACAGCTTGGGCGATTCTGAAATTTCACGAGCGAAATCGGTTTGTGCTTCTAGCTGTGCTTCGTTGATGATTTCATTATGTCTTCAAGTATACTGTTGCACCATTGTAGGCGATGGAGATGATACAGATGATTCAAATGATGTCTCTGAAGAGATTCATGAATGTATTTCTGATTTGACTGATTTTGTCACTGAATTTTTCGCCATGATAAGAAATCAAGGTGATCCTATGGAGAAGGATAGCCAAAAGAATCCTTTAGTTACATTCACCGGATTAATAGTGAGTATTTTTTCGTCTTCTGCTGGTGGCCATAATGCAGGTGGAGATAATCTTGGTCAAGCCTCTGCAGCAAAGCTTACAAGAGAAACTGCGAAGCTGGCTTGGTCTGGAGTCGTATCTTTGATGTGCAGCCTAAGTGATAAAGGAATGATATCAAAGTGTCTTGTCGATCAAGAAGTCGTGGACATTCTTCTCGAATCTGTCTGTGGGCCGAGCTCTTCAAAAGATCGAGAGGATGATGAGTCAACGGAAGAAGGAAGCGCTATGGATCAAGAAGAGATAGAAGATTGGGATGTACTCAGAGCCTCTTCAACGGCGAAAAAGGACGACCGAACCGAAGATGATAAAACCTTCCCAAACGGCTCATCGTCAAACAATCAAAGCGATCCTGACAAAAGAGAGGATGAAAATGATGAAATCAACCTTTCTCTTCTTGAAAAGATTGTGCTTGAAGATAGTGACGCTGAAATGGATGAAGATGAAGTGATAGAACATCATGCAGATGCAGATTCAGCGTTGGCACAGCTAATAAAGTTGAAACAAGAAGCTCGTAAGGCATCGCAGTCAGAGCGTGAGAAAATCGAGTTTTGTAATAGATTGAGATGTGTCGCTCTACTGGATAAACTTTTTTCAGTGTCGGTCTTGAAGAGTGGTATGCTTCCGTGTCAAGCTGTGCTTGGCTGTATCATTACTATTTTGCGATCTTACAAATCAATTTCTAAAGGTATCGCTGCAGCTGATTCTATGTCATCTTTAGCCAAGAAGTCAATCAATGAGAAGACTTCACTCCTTGATCGATTGTCAACATTGATCAAAGAAAAGCTTTCTAAGCTTAGAGTCAATAATATTTCAGAGACACACAAACAGTCATTGCTCAGCACAGCATCAATTATTTACGAGGAAATAAAGCATAGCATTAATTTGGTTCATTGCTCCTGTTGTAGTATTGCTTTGATTACTGTTATTAGGTGCATTCCAGATACTGAAAAATGTGTTGAAGTGGCAGACATATATTCTAATGCTGTCTTAGACTGGGCTTCGCGCAAGGGCACTAAGATCCACACTTGTGTCTTTAATGACTTGATTCAGCGAATGCCAAGGTGAGGCATTGATTGAATTTTCCAGCTTGTTTCTCATGTCATGACCTTAACTTTCACCTCTCTATTCATTTTAGCCTTGCTTCTGTTATGCTTGTTGAACCTCTAAAAAGAGCAACTGAAGTTGCTCGATCTGCTTTCTTGAAATGTGAAGTATTCAAACTATTATCATTCATTTACAAACAAGATGTCACAAAACTAACTGGAGATTCAAGCAACAGTAACAGCATTCTTTCAAAAACTGCACAAACAGCGTTAAATGCAAATAGCAAAGAGTTTCTATCTACATTGAAGAATGCTTTGTCAGATTCAAATCTCCAGAAAACCAAGAATAAGGATGAAATTCTTCTGTGCACAAAGCATTTTATCAATTTTTCTAAGTCACAACCACTAAGTCTTTCTAAATCTGGGCTGAATTCACTGGAACAAGTTTTAAGAGAACAAATAAGCATCTCTAAGAGTAATGGGAAGAAAAAGGCATTTTCCCAGTTGGCTGATACAGTGTCAGAACTTGTGAAGTTAGTTGGAAAAGATTCTTCAAAGAGATCCAAGAAAGACAGAAGACATGAAAGCAGCAAGAAGATAAAAACATAAGATGTTTGCAACATTATAGACCTGTGTTTCAACAACAGTCAATCTTATTTTTTTACCTTTGTATCAAAAATCTGAGAATCACTTATGTATGTGATTTTTGAATGTTTTCTATTTTAACTATCACTATCAATATTCTTGCAAATGTTTTAACTGAAGACATCAGCACCCAACACCAAATCAGTATATTACAGGCCTCTATAAATGAACCAAAATATCACACATCTTGTGATTTAAACTACCAATTCATAATCAGTCACTTATTTACATTTTGTACAGAAACCCAAATTGACATCAGGAAAAAAAGAGATTTTATCAGTGCACTCCACACCTCTTCTTTCAATTGAGCAGATGGAATTAATTCTAGGAGGCCTTTGATGAATGGGGCTCATATATTGAGGTTCCCAAGGTTTAGATTTTTTGAGAGATATTCTGATAATCCATTTTCAACTTTGAACCTGAGAACCCTTGCACATTAATTCTCAAACAATTTTCACGTTGAAGGAATAAGACTTAAAACTCAGAAAGATTCTGTTTGGATGAGATAATGCATGCTCAACTTGATTTCTCAATGTATTGACTTTTCTGATTATAATTAAGACTATCACTCTTGATACTCAGTGTAATACTGTGAGGAGAAAAATGCTCTACAGGACTTGATTTGAACTACACATCCTAAAAACAGCTGGATATTATTACCTCTACAGTCCATGGGAATATTATTTACTGATATCTACAGAAATTGGTGCTTGTCACACTACCTGGAGGGTTCCTTCTTCATACCACCAAGGATTCATTCCATCCACCAAGAAATATCACTTTTTCCATGACTGACTGAATGTTATACTGTCGGATTATTCTCACTCCATATATCTGAATGCAATTCGCACCTCAAGCACAAAGTCATCAACTGCTTTGGGAGCCAATTCATTTTTAGAGTCTGTATTTCATTAAAAAGCTGGCCAAAGACAGTAAGGTCTAGTGACTGTGCAGTTTGGTTACTCATTTCAATCACAAGCCTTAACTGATCTAACTAGGTTAAAATTCTTAATCACTTCGAATAATGTATACCAGGCAGTGTTCTGATAGATTTTAAAACTCTTCTACATGGTATTGCTGGAAGGAGTTTGATCAAAAAACGTTACAGTGGTTCTGTAAGCCCTTGTCATAGCCTGTGTGCAGACATCCTCTCTCCTATTGTTGTTGCATATTCTCTTAGTCACTTTAATGGTGTCATAGGCCTAATTCTCCCTTTTCAATCTTTTGGACACTTAATGTGGATCTCATCTTAGCCCAGGGAAAGCAGCCTGAACGTCAATCTTTTCCTTCTAGAGCTTGTTATCAATGCTCCAGTGTCGCCCCTTTTCATCTACCATAAAGTTTAGCTCATCATCTCTTCCGTTATGTTGCTGACAATATTTGAATGAATAATGATGACAGAGTTAACACATAGCCTACAGCTATATCAGGCATAGTTATAAAGAGCCAACAAAGTTGACATTACACTGGTAAGATCCCAAAACCAAACTAAAAGTTAACAATTATTTTGAAATGTAATATGACGATAATCCAGCAATGATTGCCACTTTTATGATGGTAGACATGTAAACATCTATCTAAAATCATTGGGCAACATTAAGACAAAAATATATTCATCAGAAAGGATGAATGATAACTAAAAAGCTGATGCTGAAGCTGCACAGAAAGAAGTTGACCAGATGCATCAACGAAATTGCCTCTGTCTTATTGAATCTGAACACTGTGTACATGTGAAAGGATGAGAGCAATGGCAGCAATTATGTTTTTAACAGAAATGCTAGTTGGATCAATAAAAGGTCACATATGTTACAATGCAAACCGACTATAGATTCGCTATCTAAAGATGGAACAATGAGTCCAACTGCATCACAAGAGAGCATAATGGTAGCTGCAGTAATTGACTCCAATTATTGACATGATGTCATGACCTTTGATGTACCATATGCATCCATTCAAACAGAATTACCAGTTGAGAAAGAAAAAGAAAGAATAATTATGAAAATCACAGAATCTAGGGAATATAGTGCTGAGAATTTTAAATAACATGCTGGTAACAAATTTGATATGATCTTGAAAGGATTGGATTCATATTTAATCACTATGATTCATATGTGGCAAATTAAACAATAATGGATAAATAACACACTATTAGATTTCAAGTTGATGATGAAATGTCCAGCCATGTTGATTAGCAAATGATGACTTTAAAAACTGCCTCAATAAAATGTATTGAAGATGTGTAGCTCTAAAAGCTTCAGGAAGAAGAAACATTTCTTTGGCATAAAACTGAAGATTGATTTGTATTCTTATCTTGAGAAAATGATTGATGAGACTAAAATATCTTTACAGGACATGATATTGCTCCCACTCCTGCAGACGACGATGTGTTTACAATTTGAAACGGTGAAATGATTGAAAAGAAATTGGCTGAAGAATTCAATACTATTGTTGCAAAAGATATATTTATTTCAAATAGAGCCAGACCAGATTTACATCCCACCATCACATTCCTGTGCACTCAAGTAAAAACCCTGCAATGGAGGACTGGAACAAGCTTGTTTGGTTGCTGAAGAATTGTTATCATATCAGAAATGCAAAGTTAAACTAATCTGCAGATAGCCTCCATGTTATTAAATGGTATGTGGATGCGAGTTTTCAGTTTGAATTGATTTAAAAAAACAATGCGAGTGCAATTAGAACATTTGGAGGAGGTGCTGTTCAAAGCATCTATAGAAAATACAAATTCAATACAAGATCCAGCACTGAAGAATTATTTGTAGGTGCGGATGATTTTTCTAATTTAATTATTTGGATAAAATTAGTTTTTAGAAAACAAGAATATAATGCTAGAAAGAATATTTTATATGAAGACAACACGAGTACAATTTTGTTGGAAACTAATAAAAGAACTCCTGCATTTTTTCTTAACTTAAAAAATTGTGAAAAGAAAATTTCTTATTCATTATTGTCCATCAATGAGTTATCATATGAGATTAATGAGTTATCCTTTCAGGAAAACTGTTCGAAAAACTTTTTAATCTCATCATGGGATATGATAATTTTTCTTTTGTTCTGAAACAGATGACATGTTTGTGTTGGCATAATAAAGGTAATAATTCTTTTTGTAAATTTTAAAACTAAACTATGTGATAGACCACGCCTTTCTAATTGCTGATTTTGCACCTATCCCATCCCAAGGCAGGTGTTGAAAAAAATCAGTGACCTTTAATCAGCTTTCAGCATATTGCTGATAACAAGTGTAAGACGGTGTACGAGAAACAACAAAGTAAATACAGAATGCAACTAATAAAAAGCCAGGTGACAAGCAGTCCAGTCAATTGAGTAACTTCAATCAAAGTAATAATCGAAAAAGTCATGTCCTCAGATGTCATGACCAAGATTTCTTTCTTGTTGTCTACTGGGGTATCAACAGCGATATCTGAGAGCTTTTGCCTTTATCCATCAACTCCATTTTTCAGGCCTGATACCAAGATGTTTACTCCCCTCTCATTAAATAATTATCAGGGGGAGCTGAATCTGTGCTAGGCAGGTCAGTTGAAGTCTCCCCATAATAGATTTCCTGTCCCTCAGGGAAATCTTTTGTTGAGCAGCCCAAGTACACAAACAAGCAATGGCAGTCTTGCTCAGCTATTGTATCTAGCAACATCGCAACCATGAGAATTTGACAGGTCAGAAGGAGTGAAGTCTGTTTGTCATACAGGTAACAATGCTAGTGGCTGCGAAAGGAGGACGTGCATATAGTACAGTCCTACGTAGGGTGGTGCTGATGCCGCACTTTCCACTCCGCACCATTTACCTACCGCAGAATGTATGGCTAACGATGGTAAGTGGCTGCCGATGAAAACTCAACCGTTGTGACAGGTCTCAAGTACAACTATCCAGTCACAAAAACACAGCAATCAATCAGACAAACATGTGATGTCTAACACTCCCTCACATTTGTAGCTCGGGAATTTGAAGACCACACATAGTTTTGCGATGGCTCAGAAAGGCATTTTAAGGAAGAGGTTTGGTTAAAATGTCAGCTACCTGGTCTCGAGTATCAACTGGAAAATCTTGATTAAATCTTTCCTCACAGCATCACGAAAATGATGGTAGCATACATTGATGTGCTTGGATTGGGGGCGCATTTTCGGAAGTCACGCTAATTCGAGTGCACCTGAGTTATCCTCAAACACACTGCAGTAGATGTAAGGTTGGATTCATAGAACAGAGAGCCCCCTTTTCTTTCATCTCTTGAACCAAGCCCATGATAGGTACCACATCCCGCAGGGCTAGAGACATGGAGATATACCCAGCTTCTGTCGTAGATTATGCCACTAAAGATTGAAGTTTTGAAGCCCATGTGATAGGACAGCCTGCATAGGACACAATCAAACCGCTACGAGATCGAGTAGTACTAGGTTCAGTGGCTGCAATAGCTTTGTTCTATGTACCACAGAAGTCAGCCCAACAGTAGCAAGTGAAACCCTTTGAGGAATCAGGCTTGGGGCGAATTCCAATATTACGTGTCTTCTTTAAGTACCGAACAAGGTAGCGGACTGCATCTCTATGTGGTTCCTTTGGATCAGATGCATACTTAGCAATCTGCTGCACAGCATACATGATATCGAGTCTAGGTGTCTCTGACAAATAGTGCAACTTTCCAACAATTGAGCGATATTTAAAAGTCTCCTGAGCATTCTTTAAAAGCGTTTAGCAGGCACTGGCTTCACTTTAGCATCTCCAATGGTAGCGTCATCTTTTATGGAGTCAATTAATGCACGCTGAGTAAACTCATAAGAGCCATCAGATGCAAAAGAATGCTTCTCATCTTCTTCCAATTCAGGAGAAGGATCAAAAGTTAGTACACCACTCTTGTGTAAAGGGTCGGGCTTGCCTCCCTCAGAAACAGGTAGGTCAGGGGAGCCAAGAAATAGTTTCTCTCCTCTAATAAATTCCTCTGGCAGTGGTAACTGGCCGTCATAGCGAATAGCATTGATGTCAATGACTTGCCCTACTTTATGATCACATGGGAACATAGCAAAAAAGCACGATAAGATGAAGTGGAGGAGGCTGTTCTGAAGACTGGAGTGTTGGAAATGAGGTTAAAAGGAATTGTTTCCTTGTGTTTGCCTTGATTCCAAAAGAGTATGCATTGATGTGCAACATTTTTCATGTGTGTACATCTTGGGTGAGGATTATCATCTTGTGCCTCTTGTGCCCAGTGTTGTGTTGACTAAAGACGCAACTTTAGATCAGGCACAAGCAAGCTGTTCTTCTTGATTTTGATTGTATGCACTTGGTCATTATCATCTTCAATTTCAAAAACAAACTCTCCTACACCTGCAATCTGAAGACCATTACTAATCCCTCCAACCCTTTCATATGATGAAGTCATATGACGATTCTCAAAGAAGGCAGGATTTTTAGCCATACAGCGAGAAGCATGAGAATCAACACCAATCTTAAAGGAAACTGTGTCAAAGTGGCAGCATTTATGAGTCTAGAAGCTCCACTGCTCACATGTAGAGCTTTAAGATGTACACTGTGAACTTGCCAAGTCAGAATTTGCCCAAGCATCTGAATGGACTGAGTAAAGAAAGAAGCACTCCTTTAAGCTTCCCAAATCGCACATGCAATGCTGAGAGCTGAGTATGTCTCTTGTTTTTCCTCCTTGTGAGATGATCAGGGAAGGCACTGTACTTCCTTGTTTTGTGAGAAACCTCGTACAACTTGTAGGAATGAAGTAGTAGATGATGACCGGAAGCAGGGTCAGATATAGTAAATAGATAATCATGTGATCATTTTCATTTTTTTTCTCTGCCATGGTAGCATATCCATGGATAGTTGCTAGTTATGCTGGTCTGAGTAGAAACTCATCAACCGCACACCGAGCCATATTGGTAATTAAGGAGGCAAATGATGACTTGACATGCCCAAAAAGGTTCATGACTGCACTATTTGCAATATTGGAAGTGGATGCTGTGGTCCTATTTGTTTGCTGCTGTGTCCAAGCAAATCCCAGCCTGTACTCAGCTTCCGAATGAATGCCCTAGGCCATATCGTGTACACACCAATGGTAAGTTTTATCCTTGACTTTCTTAATTTTAGCCTCACCCAAAGGTGGAGCTTTCTTCTTCCAAGCCTCATCTTCCTTTTGCTCTCTCTTACCCTTGGAATCCTTTTCATAATTTGTTCACATTTTTCTACGTTTTTCCTTCAGCTGCCTTCGCAACATTGGCCTTTAGCTTAACTTGCCCTTTTAGTTGCTCTATTCAGCTGCCATTGCGATTAGCTGACAAGCAGCAGTTGTTGTACTCCTTAATCCTTTGATCTTCAAGTAGGAGTACTTATCATAGGCCATTGCCATTAGAGACTCATGTGTGATGTTTTGGAGCTCTCCATCCAAGTATTGATCATGCTTTCTTGCGATGTAGTCTTGAGAGGGTTGTAGTTTATCACTTTGTAATCATCAAATAGAATTCCAACAGGATCATCTATCGTAAATCCTCGAGCAATGATTTGTGAGTAGTTTCATAAAATAGGTAGGGACTTTTTCAAGTTCCCCATTCACGGTGGATGTGTAAGTTGGCTGTTCTCTCAAATCGGCACAGAGAG
>JALLAW010000413.1:0-13482 GCA_036939535.1 Cyclotella kingstonii | reverse complement strand
CGAAAAATGTGTGGTTGTCCGCAAATGGGGAATTTTTCCTGACCAGTTCTAACTAGTCACCACCCAGTTGTAACTAGGTTTCCAATGCAAACGGGGACTGACAAATATATTAGCAACCATTTGGTCATGATGATGATACTAGAACGGTTTGTCCCCTAATTGGTATTGTCCTTGTTTACATATCATCAATGCCCAAGCCAAAAATGTCATACTGAGTTATGCACTCAATCATTTTTTCTTGTTCCATTAACAAATCATATTCACTTGCCAAAATATATGATGTGGTATTAAATTTCTACACGTTAGGATATCCAGGCCTATATAATCACTGACCGTTTAGGCATAGAGATCACTAAAACTGAATTAAGCTGAAATGGTCATTGGTGTTCACCTGGATTTTTGTGTTCTAACTGTTTAGAAAAAAATGACAAAATGTGTGCCTCTGCCTAAAGGAGTATTGATGATATGTAAACGAGGACCCTAACCCTAAATGAGGAGTAACCGTTCTAGTAAGATCATTGCGGCCATATGGTTGCTATCATATTTATTGTTCTGTTAATTAGGCATCTGTAGCTATGTTGCTGAGACAAAACGACCGTAACTTTGTTTTTTTCTGTCATGTGAAAGCTCCCACACTCTACGTATGGTGCGTCAACAAACGTTTAATTTTGGCAATGGTGCCATCCGCAAGTATGGACGAAGCTAAGCAGAACATCACCCCCTTTTCCCTCAACCTTGAACAAGAACAAGCACTTTGATGTCTGCACCATCTGTCGCCATGAAGGCACTTTGACAATTGGTAACACCACTTCTTCTTAGTGATGGAGGGCGACCATCACATCGAGTGTCGTGTGAACTCTCGATGCTAGGGTCGCTGAAGGTTCTCCCGAAGAGTACTACAATCAAACGGAAGGTGTAAGAGAGGAGAAGAATGTTATAGCGCCTTATCCCGCTTTACTTCAAGAGGCTATCAAGTTCTTCCAAGGAGCAAAAAAATTACCAACGGCATATCAAGGAATTGCGCAATCTCATGGGAGTGGATGATAACAACTCAACTGCCCCCAAAAATGTACCACGTCAAGATGGCCCCACGAATTTCCCCTACAATGATTGGGGCCATAATAGTATCTACCATAGAAGGAACAGTGAGCCACCAGACTCTCGTCAATTAGTTGCCAACTTGAAATTGAATCCTACTGTAATTGACATGTTTCCCTATTACTACATCAAAGATGCTGTTCTTTTACTGATCACTGCGAATCTGAAAGAGGTTCTGATCACATATGGATGTTTCTTTCGTTGGGAATTACTCTGATTTCTTTTTGAAACAAGTGCTGGACCAGAGAGACGAGCGTGTTGGTCCATCAAAAACGCAGATACATTTGCGTTCACGAGAAAACTATGGTCTACAGATATTGTTTGTAGTCTTGGATTATGACTTTTCTATTTTCCAGGGGTTATTTCAGCTATGGCAAAATGGCGAATTTGCTGCAGCAGTTATAATAAAGCTTCGATATTGACCAAGTACATTGATTGGGAAAAAAATACTTGAGCACATGGCTGATAAACTCTTTGGAGCAATAGATTGCATCACGAATGAGCTAAATAGTCTTCTTTTTTGTATGTGTTAGTAACAGTATACGTATTGCTCCCATATGCATATGATTAGAAACCACATGCGTAAATTAACCTTATGTATATGGTAATCGACCATATACATATGGCAGGAATAGGTCACGAGCCCACTCACCTTAGACTCCGATCATGTAATATTCGCCAAAAACATCGAAGGAACGACTGCCCGTCGTCACCTAGAAGAATCGACATCTTTCACATTGAATATTTTGTTGAAGCGAAGCATGCCATCCTCGACACCAATAGACGATCGTACTCCTAACGAGGATTCTGTCTCCCATAAAGCTTTTATGGCCGCATCGAAGTTCTTGATTCCTCGAAAGCTTGCAAGAAGCAGCTGATGGATAGTTCAAAATATGACTTGATCATTAGATTGCTAAAACGCCACCGTCATGGTGTATATGTCTGTCAACTTCGAAAAGAAGATCACTACCAAGTTGAAAAATACATTCAAAAGTATGTTGTCCACACCTTCAATGACGTGGACGTACTCCTCGAGCAGCCGCAAAAGAACCCAGACGACAATGTCAACCCACTCGACCAGATTGTCGCGTCATTCGCTATGACACACTTTTTGATGGTCTGAAGGAAATTTACGGCATAGATCATCCAAAAGGACAGACCAGGTATCATCGGGTCATTACAAGATACTGCAGTGTCCCTCGATCTTTCTGCAAATTGTTCACGAAGACTTGTCCTCGCTGTCCAGCGTCAAGAGAAGAGAAAATCCGTCCCTGGTCATCTACCCATTCTGACTCATGGATTCGACACCCGAGGACAGATCGACATGGTATACTTTCAAAGTATGCCAGCTAGCAATTTTAAATTTCTTATGAATTACCTTGACCACGGAACAAAGATCTCCTGCTCCACTGCTATGGTTTCAAAACGTGCAGCTTCAGTTGCACGAGTCTTGATCAACATATTTACCATCTTTTGTCCTCCATCACTTTATTAGGCAGACGATTGGAGAGAACTTTCAGGTGCCGCTAGGATATACCATTCTGTTATCTTGACTGATGAGGGAAGGAAAAAATGATCTTTATTATTTTGCAATCATCGTTATCTGGCATTTCATGCATTAGTTAATAGATGAGGTAATTTCAGAGGTGAAGTCATTGTGACAAGAGTGCAGAATGGATTGTTGTAGTCCTCGCAGGTCTTCTACCAACGGAGGGGTGGAGAGATTAAACCGCATGCTTGAGACGAAGCTAGGAAATCGGCCCAAAGACAATAATACCACTTGTTGAAGCATTAGATGTAAATTCATCTGTTCTGTTGGAGTTACAATACGCAAGTGCATCGAACTATCGATAATAAGTCTCCCTTTTACATAAATTTCAGACAGATTCCACGTTGCAGCATATCTAATCTCCCTTTACCAACAGAGTTGTTTGACAGCCTTCACACTAAAGAAGAGCTAATTAATGGCAGGGATAGAGCCTGTGGATATTGTTGCCGAGGTACCTCCCAACAATGTCCTTAATTCTTCAATTTCACAAAGTGATGATGAATCAGAAACAGAAAATAATTAAGTCTTTGTATGAATTATTTTCCCAAGTATCATTGACACTAACATTTTTTTAAAAGATTTATTTCCATATAAAATTAGAAGAATGCAAAGTATTAGTCAGTATAATGCAAAGCTACAGGAGTTAGGACTACTGGGTGCCATTAACGAGTGTCAACCATGTGATGCTATTGTTGAATATGCTGTTGAAAGAATGTCCAATGAAGTTAATCACTCTGAGAGAGCATGAGGATGAGGTCGTGGTAATAGACGTTGAGGAGAGAGATGAAATCGAGGTGACAATGACCTAAAAAATAATTCTAATATTGGTAAGTTTCGGTAGTTTTTAGTACACCTCAAGGATGAACAGATAATATGACCATTTTTTTCATTTAGACAATTTTAATTCAAAAAATACAAATATCTTTATCTGTTCAAGCAAATGGCTTCTGTTATGTGATGATTGCCCTGATCCAATTGTAATTAATGAGTTGAAAAAAGCACCACTGCGAAGCGAGTATGCTATCGTTCATGACTGCGATGCATCTGACTTCGAACGCAAGAATAAATGGAAGTAATATGTTATTAAGTCAGTAGGAAATATATGGGAATTATCGGACGAGTTACATATTGACTTAATTTAAGAGATAGGGGACGAAGTATATGGAGAAAATGGGGGGCAGTAAAGGAGTGGGGAATGTGGTACCGTCAACCAACTGCTGATGAAATTGCAATCGCTAAGGAAACGTACAGAAACCAGGAAAATGTTAGCAAGGAGTTCATGGTCAGTTCAAAGAGGAAGGGACTTCAGACAGAAGCATATGAGTCTATGAAGCGAGCGTTTGGGCTAAAATGGTCAATGGGGAGGTAAAAGTAGGTGACGTCGTGTATGTGGGATTATATGATGTTGACCAAACTAATGTTGACTAAAATGACATCACTGGAGTAGCTATGGAGATTTCGAATGATGGAAATGTGCAGATTGCTTGTAAGCCTGGGGTTCTACAATCAACATACGCTCGCCATAATGCGACAATAGTGTTAGGAGCTGGAAACAAATGTGAGCTGTTAGGATTAGAAGCAGCTTTTCAGAAGTGGAAAGGTATAACAAGAATTACAGAGTGAGAAGCAGCGAGAAGTGTTGTAGTTGCAGTTGGACACGGTCGAGGGGTGGTTAAATGCAATTGTTGAGGAGAGTGAAATGCAAACAGGTGCAAGTGCTTCGATTTTTCGCACTTCATGGTGTCATAGCGTTAATCCAAAATGCTACAATCATAAGTTTTATAATTTTTAACACTTACCATATCCATATGGTCATTGTTGGCAACAAACCGTAAATGTATTGTTAGTGCTAAAATCAACCATATGTATATGGTTGATTTTTAGCGTTCCCCATATTTATATATAGAGTGCTACGCATATGGTTCCGTGGTAGTACTTACCAGGTGCGTGATGACCGAAAATATGTGGCTCTGCACCAATGGTTGTTTGTAATTAACTAATCTATATAGTCAGTAACCATATTGTACGTAGCTTTGTTGCGCAATCGGTTACTAACATGTATTCTCTTTCATCACCACCAGCACATCCTCAAGCACCACATGATGAACGTACCTATAACAACAGAAGGTATAATATCAACAATATTGGCCACAACAGGCATGACTCACTCCAAGCAATGGGACTCAATGACCAAGTGACATACATGCTGTAATATACCAGTACAGACATAAAACACTTATTTACCACCTAAAAAATGCCGCCCTTCATTAGGTTTTACCCATGATGAAACTAAACAACACTTCCAACTACTCAAGAACACCTACACATACCTTTGTACAATCATAAATTAAGATAAAAGCACTCGTATACCATGAATTCATACAACATAATACATAATAACACTCACAAAGCTTCCTCGTCTCATGAGCATATAAGCTTACAAATGCTGATAACATTCGTCATATCATCCAAACCCAGCACTCACATACTATCAATATATCCTTTAGACAACACGTCATCATAGCACACACTATCAGTATATACTTTACACAACACACAGTCATAAGTATCGCACCACCTGAAACATCACAATACATCATTCAAACCACCCAGAACCTATTAGGGCGAAACAACATCATGATAGCAATCACACACCACCAATATATCCCTTACCTATCATCATCATAGCTACCTCCACATACAAAAGACAATTTGAACTTTCACGCCAGCTGGAACTGGACAACACATCTTTCCAGCCACAACCTATTTGGTCACAACAACACCATCACAGCCATCACATGCCATCACAGGCCGTCACAGGCCATCACAGGCCATCAATATTACCCAAAATAATCATAGCCATCACCTCACACAACAGATAATCACAAACTATCACATAACCTGGAACTTGACAACATATCTAACCACCCATAACATATTAGGGCATTACAATATCATTACAGCCATCACACAGCATCAATTTATTCTCACCCAAGATCATGATAGGCATTACCACTCTATCAATATAATCACATCACGTTGGACAACACACCATCATAACCATCACACTACCGGGGCCCTGATAACACCACATACCATCATAGCCATCATAACCCCACTACCTGAGACGCAAACAACCCATAACCTTACTTGAATTCTCACAACACATTACATCACGATAGCCATAAAAGCTTCACCAGCGTCTTTAACATCTTATCAAAGCCATCACACTCCAACTGTAAATCCCCAATACCATATAGCACCATAAACTACAATCCATCTGGGCACAACAAACTCACCTATGCATTTAAGATGAATTACCGCTAGTGCGCCATCTATTGGAAATCACCAATAGTATACAGCACTATCTGAACAATTATGCAAAATAATCATAACTATAACCAATTTAATCACAACAATCTCATAGGAATCCCTTTCAGTGCTGAGCACATAAACTCCTCAACTCAAACACTGCCCGCCCCCAATTAAACCATACACAACTTCCCCCACCTCCTCATTCAAGGAAATTACCCTCAGAATAACCTCACTCTGCTAAAATACCAATAAATCAATAAAAAGGGATTACCTCCAGCACACTACACCATTCAGTTTAACTACTAAAAGCATATCACACATGTGAGGCAAGTGAATCACCTAACTAAAATTCTGCCCCACTTCCAAATCACAATGCACTTATACCTTATTCTGCCACAATATTGTAATTTCCAAAAAAAAAATTAAAAATATCTTGTCTTACTCCTAATGCACCATATTCCTCACCCTGCTGCGATATTGGCAATCTCTGGAAGAAGAAAAGTGAAGAAATAAATTATATAATGCACCATCCATCAAAGTTCCAATCTAAATCCTCTCTGTAATATTGACTATCCTGGCTCAAGAATAAAGAAAATACACACAAAGCATGATCAGTACTCCAGAATGAAATCACATCTTGAAAAATACTACTCTTGTTTTTTTTATTTTCATATTTTTAGCAATTGTTGATTAATTTCTACATATTTTAGTGGACATGTCAAAATACACATGAAAATTATCGCTTGTACAGACGAATCTAATACAACTAGAATTTGTTTCATATCATCCGTTCTCATGAAGATATAGCTAAATGAAATAGCCATTTTTTGGCAAAAAATTTGAGCGCACCCGCAACGATTTCAGTTTTACGTACCCAAAAATAAAACCCATGTATTCTTGAAGACTGGAATCTCAAAAATTCAGATCAGTTGAGATTTCTGTTATCCGACTAGTGGCCATTGCGTTTTGATTTTTCAAAAACGCGCTATTTTAATTGATGAAATTCGCTGATTTACATATTTCATATTAAATACTGAAAAAAATCTATCAGAATTGCACAAATTTTTGGCGCGGTAGCGAGTACTTCCTCCAAAAGTGATCTCATTTTTCAGTCGTACGTTGCGCTAGAAAATGTTAATGTTGACACATATTAGAACTCTACGTCAACAAACCTCTCGCTTCATGATGTTGCTGCTACAACACCGCAAGAGGCATATCGAAAAGGTAATTTTTATCTGTGCTGTGACTAAGCCATATTGGGAACCGCTCAAGAAAGGGCTCTTCGACAGCAAGATAGTGATTTGGCTGTTCATCACTCACCAAGTTGTTCAACAATAAGTGCCTATCATCAGAAGGGTGACATCATCATAAAACCCGTCCTCTCCATTGACAGGGATATCCATAACTCTTTCGTCCTTTCAAAGTCCTAACTACCATAAAGGAGAAGTTACCAAATAGGCATGCAAGCTGTTCATTCAACATGATAATGTTGGGGCTCACATTTTGAGAGATGACCCCCAATTCAAGGAAGTAGTGGCCGAGCTGGGTTGAGAGGTGGTGAAAATGAATCAACCAGTCCAATCTACCAATCTCAACATCCTAGACTTGATTTTTCAACTCCATCCGAAGTCTGCAATACAAGGAGCCGAGGAACACATATCCGGAGCTGGTGAAGGCTATCGAAGATGCTACCAAGCAATTCACTATCAAATGTTTCCATTACACTACAATGTGTAATGAAGGAAATAGTACTCGACGAATGAGAAATAGATACAAAATTTGACACATCAATAAGGCCAAGCTGAGGAATGAAGGTCAATTGCAGGATCAAATAAAAAGGAGGATAAGATTTTTGACTATCAGCAGATGGTTTACTCATCGAATCTCTTTCATGTCATTCTCACATTGTTGGTGGCTGTCATTTTATATTCAAATCGGTGGTGTTATACATTCATCTTATCAGGGATGGATTTGTTTTGTCTATTTTGTCATGTTTTGATAATCGTTTCAGCGTCAGAAAGTTGATTAGCTTTTTCTCTGCAACTGCGTATCTACCGAGCTAATGCTATTGTTAGTAGTACAGCAACACGTAACCACTAACTAACAGCTGTCTAGCCTTATTAACATCATGCTTACTCGAATACTATGAGTATTATCAATGTTGTAATTTTAACTTAAAGGAAATTGTTTTGTGAAAACTTATCATATCTCTGGACATAGTGTGGGCTCCGACTGCAGGCTGAATGATCAAAGTTAGAGTAGCACTCGATGTCAATGGAGTTTTAATTACCTAAACATAATAGTATACTCTTACGCATCTGTTGTTTGCCGTCGTCATCTTGAGAGAGCCTCACAAATTTCATTCACGCTCAATATCAAGACTAAAATTGAACTGCTAGAGCCACCCAACTCAAATTTTAACAGCGATGCCCACAAGACTGCTCCTTACCATGCCTTAGATGATTCCGATTCTAACAAGTATTTTAAAAAGGACCTGATGAATGACGTGAAACATCGTCTCTCTGTCGGAATTTTAAATCGTCATCAAGGCAGTACCTGTATTGTCCAACTCTGTCGACAGTGGGCAAGTACAACCGAAATTACATGATCCAAACCTTCAAAGCAAATGGTTACTTGCTTCTAGGGTACCTTCAAAGAAACCTGACGGAACTCTCACTCCCTTGGATCAAATCTGTAGTGTGATAACTTACGAGAAGTTGCTCAATGGATTGATGGAGTGTCACAATTCTGACCACCCAAAAGATTTGACACTCTATCATCGTGTAAGTGCAAAATTTTGTAACGTACCTTGAAATTCTTGTGAATCAGATACAGAGACATTCTAGATTTTTATTGCTATAGTTGATAAGAGGAAGTCAATCGCCAGACACCAACCTGTTTCAACTCATGGCTTTGGGTTATGTGGACATATTGATGTGGTATATTTCCAAAATAAGCCTCCTGTGCTGTTGACAGAGAGGTTAGACTACGTGATACTTTGATTTTCCATTAAAAATGCAACCAATTGATTATTGTTTGTAATTTCTGTTCTTAGGTTCATGTGTCGCCTCGTCGGTCGTCAACAAATTGAGGAGTAGAAAGATTAACTCAGACATTGGAAAACAAGTATGCTAATTGGACGACAGAAAATAAGTCTACCCATTTGAGCATAGGTTGCAAAATCTTATGTTGGTGTTATTTTACTAAAATTCACCAATCAATAAGCAAGTCACCATACCACATCACTTTTGGACAGTTACTCGGTGTGGCATATCAAATCTTTCTTCCACAGCAGAGTTGCTGGAGATAAGTTACATACTAAAGATGAATTGATGGATGTGCTTGAATGAAGTTAGATTTCGAATGAAGTATATTTGACCAATGATGAATTGGGAGAGGTGCAAACTAATGTTTGTTGATATTTTTGTACTCTAATTTTTCAAACAACTAACTCACATAACAATCAGCTTTGTCACTATATTAGTTGAGTTGACAACGTCACATTGATAGGAATAATGAGTGACTACGAGAACTAGGGCAGCATGCAGAAAAGTACAGCCATATCGAAATACTCCATTGAGCGTATTCGTATTGGTGGTGAAGTGGAAGAGTACGATGAAAAGTTTCATTGTGAGGATGCTCTTTATGTTGCTACTGAAAATATGATGATTGTGATGAGTTGGAAGCAATAATTGATGTTACTTGTGACGCTGGTAATGTGGATGTTAGCAGTAAGGAAAAAGGATTGGTAATATTGAGGTTACTTCGGTTGTTGTTTATTTTACTGAAATATGTCAATGATCAGTTTTATTGTATTTCAGTGAATACAAGTACGAAAGAAGCAATAAAAAATACAAGTAATGGTAAGTCCATGCTAGGGAGTGTTCTATCATAATAACTTGGTTTTTTGAATTTTTCGGTGTAATTTCCTTTCCGTGTAGATAAGGATGATAGTACTTTGAATTTCAAGCACTAGATTAATTTAAGTGCGGGATAGCCTCTCTCATGAACATCCCAAGATTTGCATAATGCTCGGATGTGTGTCATCATTCATAATCTAATCTAGATGCTTCAAATTTATAAAACAAAGAGAAATTTTATCGCTATGTGATGAGAAAGTAAGGAAAGAAATGTGGTAAATGTTGAAGTTGATGATAAAGATGATGGGGACAGTAGACTAGTGAATGAATAAGAGTTATGGTATCGTCTCCAGACTGCGGATAATATTGACGTTGCGATTTTACAGAAATCAGAAGAAAGGAGTAAATAATTTAATGATAAGTACTAAAAGGAAGAGACCCCTACAGGATGCCTTTACTCAATGAAATGAGCAGCTACACAGATGAAAAATCTTGCTGCCACATGGAGTGGCGACATAATTGAAGGAGATTTGCTACATATTGGATTGCATGAGAAAGACCAAACAAATGTAGATGGAAATGACTTGACAGATGTAACAGTACAGTTGTTGGACAATGGAAATGTTAGAGTCACAATGAAGAGTGGGGTATTAGCGACAATTTTTGATAGGGATAGTGTGACAGCGATACCAGGAGAGGGAAACAACATGGACTTATTAGAGTTAGAAACAGCTCATCAATAATGGCAGGGTATGCCATGTATTCCAGAAAAGAGCCTGCTAGGAGTGTTGCAGTTTCTGCTGAACATGGATATGGACTGATCAAATGCAACTGTAGAGGATCATGCAACAATACAGGCTATATATATTTCATGAATAACTTGTTTTGTACATCAAAATGACACTGAAAAATGATAGTTGCTGCAACCATGAGAGAAAACTTTGTTCAGTGTATTCAGTGTTTTACTCAATTTATGTTCTATAATTCAAATATTAATATGAAATAAATCACATAGCAATCATTCATTCTTTTTCATATGCTCCTACTGACTAAATATATAATGACAATATTTAGTTAAAAACTGAGATGAAGTGCAATCAACCATTTATGAATTCTCAATAGCAATTCATAAATTGTGATTTGGAAAAAAACACATTTACATAATGCTTACTTCATTAATTAGTGTCAAAGTGATATTATTAATTAATTTTTCAAAATGTGAGAGTAATTTAGGACATAGTGCTCCTACTGAAAAAGAGGCTAGGATAATAGAGATGGTTCTATTAACTAGCAAGCTGATGATTTTTTGCTCAAAAATCATAGAGTTACATTGGAATTGTTCAAGGAAGAAGATCTTATCTATTGGTAGACAAGATTGATGAAGTACTTATCTAATAATTTCAGAGTACTATACTATTATCCTCCTTCTCTCTAGATAGAAAAAGAGGTAGGAATAAAAAAATCTGATTTCCGCATCTGTCAAAGGGCTGCTCAGAAGTGTAAGTCAGATCCAACCTTGCATGTTGGGTCTGACCTCACAGCAAAAAGTTGGATCTGACCTGTTTTAAGTACTGCGCCAAAAAGTAGATGTTGGATGGGGTGTATCATACTGTAGTAAAATTAACTCACAGGCTCAGGTATTTAGAAACTAACAAAAGTATGCTGGAGCTTACATCAAATTAATGAAATCTTGCTCCAGATTACTGTATACTCTGCAAGAATATTTTTTGGTAACTTGTTTATGTCAAATTGACGAAGGCTCCTGTAGGGTAAGTCAGGGTGTTAAGCTACTTCATGAATTAAAACTTAATTTTATACATAGCAAGAATGTACCAGTCTTGCTTTCTTTTATTGGTAGTATCTTTATAGAAAAAGTAAAAATCATCTAATTTTTAATTGGTACGCTATGTAGGATGGATGATTTCTTCGTGTGATGTACATTCCTGGGAGACATTGTATTCTTCAATCAAAAAATTGAGTGATGTCTCCACTTCTGAGGTGTTGAAAAGTTGGAGTCGATGGGAACCCATTACTCCTCTCTAACTGGTAACCTGTCACTCAATTCTTCATCGCTGTCTCCCCTTCCTCTGAGATGTAATTGCAATCATGTCAAAAAAACTTATCCTCTTCTTTCGCGCTCTTGAAGCCGATCCTAAGATGGGGTTAGCTTACACTGAAGATATTCTAATAACATGATTCTAATACTAACTATTGCCATTGAGATTTAAATGAACAATTTATTTAGATTTAAAACTAGATAAAATACCTCAGAATGTGGAAATTCCAGCTATCTGGGGAAAGCACCCCCCCCCCGTCTCTCTTGGATACGCTAAATGACATGCAGTTGCCACATCATCAATATCCACTCCACATCACAGCCATATCTGACACCTCTTTTTCTAGAACATACACATAATGACATGTCTACAGAAGCTCCCCCTCAATATTCTTTCACATGGCCACATATGTCTCCAACACATCATTTCAACTCGCTCCACACCATTAAAATTTAGCAGAGCCTTTGACCCAACTTTGAGTCACGCAATTCTCAGGTCCTCCTGTTGTCTTGAAACATGTTGCCTTCTCCCAAGAGTTCTCCATACAGTCACCACCCATGGTACAATGCTTGGCATAGTTCTCCCATATCTATCCAACTATACCACCCAACCAGTTCATAGGGTCTGCTATTGCTGTCTCATCTATCTACTTCTTCACCTTTTCCATGATGAATTGATCAATCTCCTCCTGATTACACCTCTTAGTAGCCAGACCAGCATCCACAACAGTCAACTTTGGCAGCTTACCTTACACTCTTCCACATTCCTAAACACTCTGTTCTGTGGAATAGATGGTATCATCTCTAAGAAAGCATTGAGTGGCACAGGACTGGCTACCCTAAGTAGCTGGTATTTGCCCAGTCTGTGACACATACATTGAAGAGAGCAGGATCCCAAGGGGAGAGGGGATTGATTATAAAAAGTATTTCTTTATCGAGCAGTTCATGCTGGCGCTATGATGCAATGAGAAGAGGTGGTGTTCAGAACTTTTGATGGTAGAGAGTGAATATTTGGGGAGGTTGTGGGAGAGAGGGAGAAGCAACAATAAAGGGAGGTGGTGCAGGAGGAACAGGTATCATCATTTTTTTGTGTCCCACTCATACGATATGTTAGCTTTAAAATTTTGGATGTGCCTGAAAAATTGGAGGTAGTAATCATTGGGCTAAGATAAACAATTCAGTGACCATGATGCAGAAAATGGTAAATTAAAAGAGGCAATTTTAGAAAAATCGTATCTCTGCTGATTTTTGTCCAGTCATAATACTTTCAGCTGTTTAGAATTTTAATCAAAAGTGCTATAAGACTACATTGGGAAAGAATACCTCTTCTGTAAGTTGAAAAACATGGCATAAAAAATCACTAGCACCAGTGATTATTGTGCAGTTTTTTGGCACAACCCACTCAATAATTGGTGAACAAGTACTATTGAGCATTCTTTACATTCTTATCGTGAGGAATCCATCCATCAGTATAGATTCATGGGGCTATTCTATTCACTTCGTGAGTGAGGATCGATAAAGTTCGGTCAAATAAAAAAGCAAGACTACCGTATTTGTCTGCCAATAGTCCCCAGCAAATGTACACAGGTTCTACTCCACTTTTT